>PISW01003315.1:0-213302 GCA_004023785.1 Mungos mungo | reverse complement strand
CAACCGGGAAGTGACTGCGAGAAATGCGTGTGTCCAAAGTTGGTGTGTAGAGTGGCCGAGACCCAGTTCCCAATGTGATCCTGGACAAGGCATTCACTTCCCCAAAGAAGAGAGCATCTGAATTATTAGATGGATATAAAAATCCATGAAACTAACCAAGAATTTTCAAGAACTGAGCCCTTACTTTATTTTTGTTCATTTTATTTCAGTTTTCCAACCTGCGAATAGCGCTCCTGAAATAAACAGAAGAGCTCTTTGAAACTTTGCTGTGATTCTAGGAACTTCTATCTTAGCCTGACCGAATTCAAAGTCTCTGAATGCCAAGGTGTGGTCAGGGTGAGGGGGCTCTCTGAACCCACCATGTCGCAGGCACATGACGAGCCTCCACGTCACAGACCAAAGCCAGTGCACCAGCTGGTTGGCAACAGTGCCTTTCTTGCCAGAATAGACCAGCGTGTGCCTCTCTGTTTTTACCTTCATGATCCCAAGTGTAATCCCTAGACCCCCCCCACACACAGAGGTGTGTGTCTCACCATATCATCCCAGTGTTGGATCCCCGCATTTACCACCTGTGCTGTGGGTTAGTGTGCCCCCGTGAGATGTTGGCAGTGCAATAAAAATTGCTAATCCCACTCAGAATGTTGACACTGACGTCAAATCTCTCTCACCGGAAAAACACGAAATGTGGCCAGCTTCATCTCGGCAAGATGTTCAGGGAACGGGGATAAGGTGGAAAGATGGGCTAGACTCATGCATTTGGTAAAATGTTTATCCCTTGGGGCAATAATCGAGGAGCTTCTTAGATGTGCTTTCTCGGAGCATCCTCAGGTTCACATTTCTGCCTAATTGCCAGCAAACAATATCGGTAATTTAGGAAGCATATTATTAAATTAAATAGTTTGAACTTGAATACAAAAAGAAATGCTTTTATTTATCTCTAACTGCTTCCTGCACACACACTTGATTCCATCACCTTTCTCCCCCACTCTGTGCCATCTTGGGCTTCATAGTTTCATACCAGCCAGTTTTGCGACTTGCACGTGTGAATGACTCCTGCAAAGCCTGCATTGTGCTTGGTTCTCTGGTCTAACTCCTTCTTTCTCCGTGACGTGCACCTCCCACAGCTGTTCCTCCAGGAGTAATCTGCTGTGGGAGGGAGCTCGGATTTCCTGTTCTCTTTTTCTTCCACCTCTTTGTTTTTTCTCTTCTGGCTAATTCAGGGCCAAGTAGGGAAAGAAATATTAGCAGAAAAAGGATGAAGCGTTTGCAAATTTGTCCGTTACCTTAATTGCTTCTGCTGGTGCACCTGTCTCCTGGCTAACCCTGGCTTGCCGTTGAGTCCCACGGTCGAACGTGTTAGAGCAGGGACACCTTCAGGGCATAAAGCTTCCCGTCGCCTTAAGCTAGTCCTCACCATTCCTGCCTGGGGAAGAGCCTATGGACCGCCTTCCCGACAACCTGTCACTTGGGTTGGCTGCCCTCTTGGTGCGGTCTCTGTAAGACAGCTCAGGTCTACCAACCTCCATGCCACCTACTTGGCCAACAGATGTGCCACAGATCAATTAACTCCTTCCCTGCCATTCCGGGCTGCTCCCAGCCTCTCACCTCCAAAATTTTCATAGAGAAGAAAGAGCTGTTTCAATTACGTTCCCCAGTTCCAGCAGACACATGTCAAACTTTTCACCGTGTGCCCTGTCTAGCGTTGGGGCAGACCGAGTTTTGAGGCTCCACAAGCACCCAGCCATGAAGAGAGAAAACGCTCTTTCTTGCACCACAAGGCAGGCCCACCATGTTGCCAACTCATTATCTTGGGCCCCTCCTTAACCTGGTTGGGATGGAGTCTTCTTCCAGTGATGAGTCACTTGTCTTGTGAAATGGCCACCTCAGTGAATGGCTCTGAAGGGCTGGTGTTCTGGTGTTCTATTTGGTTGTATATTTGCGGGAGGAGGTTACCTACAGGTCCCAGTCGAGGACAGACAGGGCTGGCTGGCGTTCCCCTTAAATGCTCTGCAGGAGATTTCTCACTGTCCACTGCTGATCTCTTCACACAGATACTTCCCAACTTCAGTTTTCCATTGAGGACTTTAGACAAACTTCTGAGACAAGAAAAGTGGCAGTCTGTATCCTGAACCACAGCTTGCTGTAAATTGTTTACAGAGCTTGATTAGCAAGTGCGGGATGCATTTTACAGTCATGGAACATGAGATCTGTGGATCATGAATGACTGGTTTCAGTGACTCAGATAAGTCTCTAAGATTAGAAATTTAGAACAATATTTAAACCATTGGTGTTCTTCATCAAGGAATCTGTGCAATTTAAATTTACTTGATTTCTTTTATATGTATGTTTACATACATGTATATTCAGAGCAAAATATAGACTATAAGATGGTAGATACTTTGCAGAACACATCATTAGACATGTTTCTTGTAGAAAAGTGGTTTTTTTTTAAGCCAAAAGATAAATCAGAACTAAGCACTGTTGGTGATTTTTTAAATTATTTTTCAGGCTTACACAGAGTTCCTCTTCACAAAGTTTCAATAAACTAAACTTGAAAGATATGGTGGTATTATGGGGTGCCTGGGTGGCTCAGTCAGTTAAACATCTGACTTCAGCTCAGATCATGATCTCACAGTTTGTGGGTTCGAGCACCGTGTCAGGTTTGATGCTGACAGTTGGAGCCTGGAGCCCATTTTGGATTCTGTGTCTCCCTCTCTCTCTGCCCCTCTGCCACTCATGTTCTCTCTCTCTCTCTCTCTCTCTTTCTTTCTCTCTCTCTCTCTCTCTCTCTCTCTCCTTCAAAAGTAAACATTAAAAATTTTTTTAAAGATATGGTGGTATTTTAAAGCTAAATAAAAACAACATTCCTAACAAATAAAACTGAAAAAAAAATAGGTCAAAGCTTGTTGTGAGCTCTCAAGATCATAGCTTGATAACAATGCTCGTTGATGGTTCCGGAACACATTATTTCATAATTTCGTGGCCCTGACAGCTGAAGCTCTTGTTGTGTTTACTCTCCATCACCCATCTGATGAATTCAGCTCACTGGAGTCTGGCAGCGGCAGGCTAAGAGCAGTAATAAACCGTATTTATGGTCACGGTTGACAGAGCCGGAGCGTTAATAACAAAACCGTGTCCAAAAGAGGGCTGGAAGGTAAAAAGAGCAGGAGTGTCTGAGACAGGTTATCAGAGAAAAGGGTTCCAGAGCTGCAGGTGGCGGTCCCGTGGAGGGTCAGGCATGGCAAGCGGAAGGAGCCCTCGAGGCAAGCCAGAGCACACTGGCTTCTGTCCTCACTCAGTGAGGATCAGTGTTGGACCCCTGACTGGTATATGCCTTGGCGGGGGGGGCAGAGGAGGCCAACAAGGGGACAAACAAGGGCTGAGATGATCATGCACTACACACGCTTTCCCCCCATCCTGATTTCCCTCTACATAATTTCTTAGTTTTCTGCGCATACATGTTGAAAGAACCACATCAGTGGATTTCCTTGGTCGTAGGTTGCCTGTTTGTAATCAGACCTTTCTTAGAAGTCCACACATGCAGACAATGGCTGTTGTGTACAACAGTGAATGCAATTTCCCGTTTCTAGCAAGTTCTTACCTCTTCTAGTGATATGTTCTTTTCACCACCACTGCTTTGCTCTTTGGCACTTGAAACCAATACGTGATTGAGAATCCCCGAGACGTTTTCAGGGCATGGTGCTGCGGGCAGATGGGGTCATTTTGCCTCTGCTCATGCATGGAGGTGGGGGTGGCAGGAGGCTTCCATCTCCAACAGGGTGTAAATGCCACTCCACTTTGATCTTACTGTCTTCCTGGCAGATTCAGTCTTCATTTCTATATGGAGGGTGGAAAAGAAGTCTTCGGGAGAGAGCCATTCCCTTCTCTGAAAGTGGTGCTGGAAGAAATGCTCAGCTTTTGGAGTTAGTAGACCTTACATCTCTGAGTTTGGGGAGCAATGTGGTGAAAACACAGTATCTCCCAATGCTTCTGCCTAGAGGTCTACACCTAGAAGGAAACCCAGCCTCTTCCTTGAGAAGAATCATAGACAGGGGAGAGGGCTTCTTAATATACATCCATTTTTCTCCTACTAAGTATCAAATTATTTCTGATTTAGAGCTTTAAGGTGTCTGTCATTTTATATTTTCAGGGTGACAAATTGTTGCCTTTCTTTCCAGGCCTATGGCAGTTTAGTGCAAACATAGGTACAGATGGCATTGCAAGCTGCCTGTGAGATATCATTTTGACCTTAATGCCCAAAGGTGAGAGTCTGGGTGATCTTCTCTTCATTATAAACTAACAACTAGAGACATTATTTTATAAAGTTAAAAACTGAAGTTCCAAAAATATATTTCAAATACTGATGCATGATGTGTGATCTTTTCTTTAAAAAAATATCATGACACCTCTAGGGAACTAATAAAATTTTCCGCATACCTTCTGGGCCTTTCATCTCTTAATCAATACTCTCATTTGGAGGTAATGTGATGAATTCAGGACTAATTGAAAGGATGCATATTATTAATGCCAGACATTTCCCCCAGCTGCACAGTCCGACAGGGTTCATTTTTGAGATGAGCAAATTAAAGATTAATTCCTATGGCAGAAAAATACCCAGTGAGAGAGCATAATCAATTTATATAGTGTGCCATCCCCTTTGGTCCTAAAGGCATATAGATTAGTAGCTAATACATTCAAGCTCAGACCAAAAAGACAAGGCTCTAATTGCAGCTTTTTCAATAACTCCATGGTATCCTACTATTTCTCTTGGGCTAAATTTCTTATGTGGCAAAACACAAAAACCTACTTGTTTCCTTGTTAGCCAGGGACACTGCAGAGATCAGAGATTTTAGAAATTCCTACATAACTTACCTGCGAAAATTATTGCTACTTTCATTGGTCCTGCCTTTGTCGGGTCAGACAGCACAGTCTTCATGCTCAGTGACACAGTATTGACATGTGTACTCAGTGGGCCTTTGGGATGAGACATAGCACACTTAAGAGATGCACAAATTCATTCTAATGAACAGAGTCATTGGATAAATAATGTATTAGGCAGAGTTCTCCAGAGAAACAGGCCGAGAAGGCACATATCTTCATACATGTTTAAAGATTTATTATAGGAATTGGGTTATGCAATTATGGGGTCATGATCTTCTATCTGTGAGCTAGAAAGCCAGTTCTATAATCTAGTCCCCGTCCAAAGGCCAGAGAAGTGGGGAGCAATGGTGTAAGTCCTTGTCTGAGTCCCATATTCCAAGAACTAGGAGTGCTGGCACCTGAGAGCAGAAGAAGATGCATATTCCGACTCAAGCAGAGAGCAAATTCTTCTTTCCTCTGATTTTTTGTTGTGTTCAAATTCTCAACATATTGGCCACTGCCCACCCACATAGTCTTACTCAGTCTACAAGTTCAAAAGATAACACCCTCATGGTAGAAATGATGTTTTACCGGCACCTGGGCGTCGCGTAGCCCAGGCAGGTTGACACAAATTTAACCATAACAGATAGTAGCCCCCCTTTCCTAGTAAATAGAACGTTAAAGGTGAGATTCAGTGTGGTGTTGAGGAGCTTGAGATGGGAAAACTGGAAAAGGCAACACTCATGGTCACTCTACAGCTTGCTTGGACCTCACTGCTTTGGACTTGAGAAGGAAAGAAAGAAAAATATTTCCAGCCAAAATCAAATCAAAATAGTTGCCTACCAAAGGGAGAAGCATTCATTCTTTTATTTTCACTGCTAAACCTTGTCTATTCATTCATTCATCTAGGGTGCAGTATCTGCTAGGCTTTGGGATAAAATATTCCCTACCATTAATTGTCATCATTGTTTTCTGATTAGCAGATGTAGTATCATCTTTATAAATAAGTATAACCAGCTAGTTGAGATGGGATGTAATAGTATTTAATTTAGAACATAATTTGTGCAATCTGGTATCCTAGTTACTTTCTATATTCACACATTATGTATTCTGTTCTCTTCTCTTTGCTCCAGGCCATAGAAAGATGGAATGAACGCTGCAGACCAGTGAGTGACTTTCTGTCACTATACATTTCCTGGGAGTTATTTGAAAATTTCCAGCCATTCCAGCTGGAATTGCTCACCTCCGGAAGGAAATGCAATCATGAAACCTCCATCCACTCTGGCAAAAAGAAAGAAGTAAGCCAAAGGCAAACCAGTCTAACAACTTCTCATTGCCTCTTATTCCCACCTTCCTGATGCCAGGCAGGCTCCAGGCACTGGTGGTGCAGGGGCCAAGGAAGGGGTCTTCAGGCTTGGGTGCTGGCTCTTCCATTCCAGTGCTGTGACCTTGTGCACATTCCTCAGTCCCTAAGGGCCTCAGCTACATTACTTATAAAATGGTGACAATAACAGTACTGAAGACTTGGTTGTTGTCAGAATCAGATGGGCTGGTCCTCATCATGTTTAGGTCAGGTCCTGGGATACAGTGAGAGCTAGCAAAGTAACGAGGGTAATTCTGTGGCTGATACCATCACAGTTAACCAAAGAGAGCCTGGATGGAAATTAGGAAGAGACAAGTGGAAAACAAGAAATATAAAATGTTTGAATGTGAGTTGGTGCCATGAGGCAAGGTGAGGGCTGAGGGATAGACGGCAAATATCACAGCACACATTCTCTGCAGCGCTGCCCATCTCTCCAGCTGCATTCTATGCCCACTTCCCTCATGGTCTATTCCATTTCCCCACTGATCTTTCAAGGTCTTGCGGTCAGCAATGCGCCACTGCAAAAGCACAGTCTTGGCATCCTTATCCCTTGGGTCTGGAACAGCCACCACCACCCTCCTTGGCCTCCATGACTCTGTTCTGTCTTCCACCCTCTGCCCCAGGTCATTTATGTCACCCTCACAGGTTACACTGTAGCAAGTACTTCTCCTTTCCTGAATTAACCAAATTTGGAATCTTAAATTGATTTGTGAGATTCTATTAATGTCATCCTCTGTGTGATATTATTAATATATTTCAGCAGAGAGCCTCTGACATTTCCTACCCCTGGCTGTCATGAAATATTCGTAAGAATGACTGACCAAGTCTTCAAAGTCAGGGTCAAAACTCATCTTCAGAAATACCATCCCGCCTCTTGGGTGAGGTGTGCCCCCTTCTAACGCCGAAGTGCACTGCACTGAATGATTTCTGTCATGATCATTTGTGGAGATGACTTTTCCACCTTCCAAGATCATAAGGAACCCAAGAATGGGATCCATTTATTTATTTTGTTCATTTTTTTCCAGCCAACATTAGAGTCTTGCATCTAGCTTCGTGAGCAGAAAGCACAACAGGAGAGTTGCAAGTAGACAAAATCATACTTGTGAGAACCCCGGGCTCTCTGAAAATTACAAAGAAAGAAAAAAATTACAAGGAAAGGAGCTTGCAGGTACATTTCAATGATTTTATAAAAATACTGGTTGAGGAAGTTTGTAACTTAGAAAGTGTCTTGAATACAAGTAGGTTCTCTCTGTAAACAAGCTCTTGCATCGGTAGACCTTCGTAATATATTCAGTTTTGCACTAAAATGAGATTCACATGTCTTTGGATCTATTACTCTAGCACCAGAAACTTCCTGAATGATGTGAGAATACCCATGTTAGCTTGTTTCTCCACAAGATGATTCGTCTGGACCAAAGCCAACACACATATCTACCTACCCCCAGGCCCCTTTTTAAAGTGAGTTCTCTTAGCCTTTTTTTTTTGCATACTACTTATGTATAGGTTTATTTTCCTTTCCTTTTCACATGAATAAGGCACAAACCAAAGCTAACGTGAATGAAAATTACTTACATTTAGAGAATAGCAATGCAAGCTGGTTTCCTCCAAGGAGCTCAGAGCTTTGTCTGAAGCTGATCACCCACAGGTATTTACCTAGAGGTGTTAGCAAAGTGTCAGGAAAAGTGAAAAATAACTGTGGGCTTACTGTCAGGAAAAACAGAGAAAGATTCACAATGTGTATATGACTCTGTGTCTGTGTTGAGATTTGGGGGTAAAGCACAAAAAGTGATTACTTGGGAGTTAAATTGTTTCTGTAATTCACCAGGTACCACTCTGAAATAGAGCGACCCCTTCCACTCCTGCTCCTCCCCAGACCCAGCAGAAAGGGCCCGCCACTCTCCGGAGGTCTGAAGGGAGCTCTGCACCGAATGAGCTCAATTGTAAGAGCTGTGCTGACAGGATCGTCCTGCTACATAAAATAGAAACTTCCATCACTCTGGAATAGTGCCCACATCCAGGGACACTCCTGCTCTCCTTTTCACATTGACGAGTGCCTGAAAAAAAAGAACACTTATTAACGTCTTCACAGATGTTGGGTGCTTCTGCTCGATGGCACCAGCTAACTTTTATAAAACTTTTGTGAGATCATTGACATCAAGAGAAATTACAAAGGTCATCTCAGGTCACACTTTTAGTTGAGTGATCAGGTCAGGAACCCAACCTCAGGAATACCCCACTACAAAAGTCTTGCTCCTTCTGGCCCCCAGCATTGTCTTTGTTAATCCTTTGTTTTGAGGAGGCAGTCCACATGCATGACACAAAATTCAAGAAGGACAATAAGGAAGAGTGAGAAAATCCTCTCCACTCATGTCCCTGCTTACCCTGTTCCCTCCCATGTCAAGCACTATTAACCAGATAATTTTATATCCTTCCCGACACATCCTGTGCATGTGTATTTACAAACATTTCAACTGCATAGTCTTTTCCCCAAAAAACATGGTCATTCCAAACCAAAACTGTTCTGAAATCTCTTGGAACTCAATACATACATCAACATATGTGAAGCTTTCTCATCCTTCTTAATAGATGGAGACTATTCCATCACAAAAAAAGGACCACGATTATTTAACTAGTCTCTATTAGTGTCATTTCATTCATTTCCAACTTTTCCACCCTCCCATTCTCTAGAAACAGAGACTTGCTTTTAAAGCTTTCTATTATGAGGTGATTGGAAGATGAAAGAGAGAAGGGCTAGACAGAATAATGGTGATGTCAGCACTCAGTGCTATACCAAACCAGATAGGAGGACTTTGGAGGAATTGTTATCAATAATACCACACACTGTTGTGTTGTTTAATATCACACATATAAATTAAAATGAGAATTACCATAAAGAACAAATACAGTCAACAGATCCTACAGCATCTTAAAAACATAGCCAGCTAGCCATCCTCTGTTCAGTGTTTCAGGCAAACTGCATCTATTTCTCAGAACACCACTCAAAACAGAAAATGTGGCCTTGTTCCCTAATATCATCTTACCTTGAGATCAAATCAAAACACTACTGCATGGTCAGAGTTACAGTTGTTACCACAGTAGCACAACCTTATTAGCTACACACATTGGATTTATCCCAACTGCATTCAGCTCATCCTTGCCTTAAAACACGTGTTCCGAATAAACACATTTTCCTAAGTATTTTAGGCTTATTCCCACACACAATTTTTCTGCAGTTATAAAAATGTGCTTTCAAATTTTTATTATTCATTCCAGTTTTGCCTTTATTTTAGAGAGAGAGGACATAACTGAGGAGAGGGTTAGAGAGAGAGAGAGAGAGAGAGAGAGAGAGAGAGAGAGAGAGAGAGAGAATGTCAAGTAGGCTCCACGTTCAGCATGGAGCCCAACATGGGGTTTGATTCCACAACTCTGGGATCATAACCTGAGCCAAAATCAACTCAGATGTTCAACTGATTAAGCCACCCAGGCACACCTGTTTTGCCATTTGAAAAATGGTCTGCAAATAAAGTTATCAATAATATCCAAATCAGAAGTATTTAAAAAATGATCAATCAGAAGAAGCATCTGCATTCAGAGAAGTGGATCTGGAGAAGGGGAGTAAATGCTCTTAATAAAACACCTTTGAAAATTAAAAGAAAAGGGCAGGAAACCTAGATGACACCCTAAGGTCTATTTGTTTATTCAAAAGACAGGCTGGTTTTTAAAAATTGTTATCATTATTCCTTCTGGAAGAGTCAGTCACAATTAATTTGCAAACAATATGTACACACACAACACAATTTTTGATATTTATTTATTTTTGGGAGCGAGAGAGAAAGACAGAGGCAGAGACAGAACACGAGTGGGGGAGGGACAGAGAAAGAGGGAGACACAGAATCCAAAGCAGGCTCCAGCCTCCACGCCATGAGCACAGAGCTCAGTGCAAGGCTAGAACCCACAAACCACAAGATCATGACCTGAGCAGAAGTCAGATGCCCAACCACTGAGCCACCGAGACACCCAACACATTTATTTTTAGAGAAAATGATATAATACAAATTTCAGGATTTCAGCCACTAAGCACTCAGGCAAAGTAGACATGCAATAGAGCATTGTTAGTAACATCCATGTAATCAACACAGCAAATCCGTGTGGCTGAAATATTGAGAGGCAGGGGCCTGAGAGGAAGACTAACATGGAGAGGACAGAACGAGAACAACTCAGGAAGGCTCTATATTAATTCGGTTATCCCATTACTACTTCATGATGAGTTTATTTTGTGATTAGGATGTAGTAGTCAAATATCTAGACTTCACTCTGGTCCTCAAAAGACGGGCACTCCAGAGGACTCTGCGTTTCTCCCGTGGAGGCATGCACCATCGTGGACTCAAGTATAGCATACGGCCACAAAATGATTTTTCTCACTTGGCATTCCTCCTGTGCATAAAAATTTTCAGTTATTGCTGACCTATTGAGCCAGTTAATCCTAATAGCAGACTTTAGTGTACTCAGACGTAGTCACAGAGCTATAATTATTTATGGCACAGAAGTTAATTAGATTATCAGCTGAGAAAATAAAAGTATAGGAAAAACTCCAGCATACTTCATCAATGTACAAGAAAATCATATTTTTGTCTTTGGGAGACCCAATAATTATTGCATTTTGTATACACATCATTTCTTTCAAAGGTTGCAAGAGAACAGTGCCCTAAAGATATAACATGGCAGAGATGTAGCTAACATAATTTTTTTGGCACCAAGTTTAGTTCCAAAGGATTAGGTAAGTGTATTCATAGATTTTAAACCAATCAAATTACAAAGCCAATTCCTGCATTAATTTTCCAGCTAACTTAATTATACAGCCCCAAGCTCTGACTTCTCTCATCAATTAAGTGAGCTATAAAAATCTGGAACCCAATTCTACAATGTATTAATCAACACATCTGATGTAGGGAAACAGACTTTATTATGGTCTCTGGGCTGGAAATCAAGCCAGTAACCACTGTTGATTTAGCCATATTTAGCTTAAAGACACATTAATACCTTAATTAGTTAATTTTTACAAGTTGTGCCAGTTAACCAGATGAGATAGCACAGTAGATACTTAAAAAGCAACAAAAAGGGAAAAAAAGGTGCTATGACAGAGCAACTAAAGCAATTTTTTTAATTAAATGAAAAGTCAGAAGACAAGTCCCAAGTAGTAAGAGCTGTTTAAATAAGATAAAGAAGATGCAAAACCACAATGAGCAATCAGAAATCATCCCGAGGACGGCCACATAAAACAGCCCCCTGTGGCTCTGTATATATGTACATATGCCCCAGTACATTTGGTGGTACATCTAGTGAGGTCAGACTAAAAAAATTCTGAGCTGTTTCAATTCAAGTTGCCATGTTATCTCACTAGAGGCTGTCCCCCCAAAATGTTTCCAAGATGATGTTCTGGCTCATGTGACCGCTCTCTCTTGGACAATATAGGAAGATGGAACATGGGGCTAGTGACAGCCTGTCCCTTCCTTTTACCGTAGGATGATGTAAGCACATGACTGATGGATCGGACATCTTTTACTACAAATGCAGCAGACATCTGAGACTCCTTCTCTATAGTTTGCAGGGTAGAAAGAAAACAATTTTGGAGAGGAATTTCAAATCATTTCTTGTTTTTTAAAGATTTTATTTTTTTTAAGTAATCTCTCCACCCAATGTGGGACTCGAACTCACAGCTCTGAGATCAAGAGTCACATTCTCCACCGACTGAGCCAGCCAGGAGTCCCAGTTCATTTCAATTAATAACAATTCAGCATTTGTGCATCCTGGCATTTTCCAGATGCACACGGTATTCAGGTCAGTCCTAACTAAAAACTAAAATGGGTTACATGCAGTTAAGATGTACTTATCGCCTAGAGACCAAGGTCCAAAAACCTTTCAAGGAAGGCACCTCGTTCTCCTCTCCTCTCACCTCCATGTGACAGATAGAGAAGTCTTCAAATGGGCCAAATACCCCCGTTCTACAAGCTTTTCCCTCTTTTGTTTGCCTTCACTTCTGTTGAAAACCCAGGGACCATGGAATGAAAATAATAGACAGCATATTTTATATATTTTTTTTCTGAAGAAAAAAAGTAGGTAAACTTTTTATGTTTAATTTAAAGCCAAGAGGAAGCATCTAGTGCTTGCCGGGAAGTGGACTGACAGTCATGCATCCTTACCCGCTAACAGTGAAGTCCTACCTCAGGGGACCTGGAGGGCTCCGCCACGGTCTCCTCTAGCAAACTTCAAAGCCCTGCTCGGCCCCCACCCTCGGTAAACCCGGTCCCTCGGGGAGATCCTCCTCCTTCCGCTTCCCAACCACATCATCACCCCCGTCTCATATGTTCTCAAATATTAAGAGATACATTCTTTCTCATAGAGAGGGCACAATCTAAATCTAGAAGTGTCCATAAAGCTGCCATGAGTCACAAGATCTGGATGTCAATTCTATAACCTTATCATATCCCTGTAAGCTTACTTCTTAGTTTCTGTAGCAATTAGACAGTATATATATATAATTGATGAAATATAGATATCATTATTACATACTTATAGTTATGGATGAAATATCATATCATTATTATGTATCTTCTCGACCCCAAAGTCTTTGCATTTTACATTTACTTCTTTTTTATTTTCCTTTTCTTCCTCCAATATAGTTTGCCTGCACTTGTTACAGACTTTGCCTGCATAGTCACAAGACTATGTCACTAGCAGGAGAGAAACAGAGAGAGAATCCCAAGCGGGCTCCGCACTGTCAGTGCAGAGCCTGACATGGGGCTCGAACACACAAACCAGGAGATTGTGGGACATGAACTGAAATCAAGAGTCCGATGCTCAACCCACTGAGCCATCCGGGTGCCCCCCAAACAAGATTTTTTGATCCAAAATATTTCCGTATAAATCTGATGCCCACATGACCAGCCCACAGCACGGGGAGGACACTGAGTGGTCACAGGTGATCAGGCTCAGGAGCTACTCCAGGCGCCCTGGATTATTCAGTTCTTAAAAGGTTTTCAGGACTAAGTACCTGAAGCTCATTCCAGACCGGAAGAAACTGGCCTTCAAGGAGATGCACACGGCCCAGGTGGGATCTGATCCCAAGGGAAGTTGTCTCCACGCCTTGAACACTAGCATCACAGGGTGCATTTTACATTTTACACTTCTTCTTCTTCTTTTTTTTTTTTTTTTAGCTCATGCTTAATAAACCTCCCACTGGTTTACATCTGTGCCATTTCCTTTCAATATTCTCTGAACTATGATTTAGAGGAGGCAGAATTTTGTTAAGACTGGAAAAATAACTAAAAATTATACATAAGACTGAGTTACTTCAGGATTCGAACGATACCTTGTTAAATAAAAGTATACGAAAATATTGTCGATGGGTTAGAGTGGTTTTTATTTCTCTCACCTTCCTTGTATTTTGTAACACTTCTGTGAAATGCATGAATGATTTTACTGTGAAATAAATAAATCATTTTTTAAAGATATCTATCTTGAAAGGCAAAGCTGTTAGTTTCCTGACAAGACCAAACCAGGTAAAAGCCTTCGACCACTCCTTTTAATTAAAAAGTGATTGAAATGCAAGGTTCCATATTCATCCATATATGTATATTAAATCCAAAGAGATGTAAATGAGTTTATTTTATAGAATTTATATAGTGAATAAGAGGACCAGTTGTGAGGGCTTACAGCTATGCACCTGCCCGTCAATATCAGGGATATTTGCTCATGCTTAGCTCCTTCATCCATGACATGGATGTAATAAATCATCACAAGTTTATTGCGATAATTCAATGACTTTCCAAGAGGTAATATGAGCGAAGACATTAGCCATATCATGAGCACTCAATATATGGAAGCTATTAGGCAATAAGAAGAAAGGCCATTAGAGAGAATCCTTCATTTATGAATATTATAGAGCAGCTATTATGACTCAGGGTCAAATGGCCTTGGTGTAGCTTTTAGAGGAGTGAGTTAATTTTGGAGTCCCATAATTTCAGAGCAGGAAAGAGCCTTAGAGATGAAATCCCATAATCTTCAGTGTGCACACATGGGCAGAGGGGGGCGGCCTTCATGCCCTCCCCCCTAGAAAATAATGTCTGGCCAATGGACACTGTACTTTGGGAAGTTTATTCAATCTACTTGTAGGGTCTACGATACCATCTGCAGAGCGGTCCCGCATCAGTTCCCGGTCTGCAGGGTATACGGAAGAGGCAGGCCGAGAGCACAGGGGTGGGGACGAAGAGGCAGGAACGTTGAGTCTTACATTTTCAGCCACGGTGCACAGGACCATACAGGCCAGGTGGTCACCAGCACTTCTGACTCCGGGGTTTTTCCTTCTGTAAAACACTCACTTCGTGACAGAGTGTGACTGCTTTCTCTTCCCATCCACTTCCGCTAAGACCATATTCGTCTCAGCCAAAGAATTATAAATAGCTTCGGAAAAGATTGTTTTTAAACAGAACCTGGCTTAAATGAGCCCGCGGTACACATCACACGCTCTGCTTCCAGAAGAGTCGTCTTGCCCCCCAATGACAACCACAGGCAAAGCCTCTTTCAACACGGAGAAGAAAAGCTGCCTTTGAGCTCAGCGGGAAAGGTCCTTTCTAATCACCCTGGACGTGATTTCAGACAGCAGGTATCTTTAGCTTTCTCTCACAGTCAGAAGAGGCGTGTGTGTGCCTGTGCGCAGGGGTGTGTGTGAGAGAGTGTGTGCACGAGCGTGGGAGACAGACAGAGAAATGTGTCTGTGTGTGTGTAGTTCTCCTGGAGTATTTGTGTACATCCACCTCCTGTATTCCACCGGATTGTACAGCACATAGCTCAGGGAGGAAGCAGCAGAGGGAACTAAGAGAGGGCTTTATTAGTCAAGGTAATTATTGTAATCTATACTTGAAGGCATTAACGCCAGGTGATGTGAAAATGCCATCGGGGAAAGTTCCACCCTGGACACCAAGCTGCCCTGAATTGGGAAAAGACAGACCTTTCGAGGTTGGACCGTCTGCTGGTAAACACCCTGTGCTTTTCATTTAAATAAAACTTGAGGACTTTTCCTTGTTTCCTGAAACATAAATTTAAAGACGTAATTAGGAACAAGGAACCACAGGGCAAGAGAAGCAGGTCTAATAATACCACCATTGTGCTAGTCCGGTTTGAAAACGGGATCCCTGGGTAACGTGCTTTATCCCTTGATAAGCCTTTGCGACAAAGCACCTCAGTGGCTCGCAGTTTTGGGCTCACGTTCAGCAGAACTGTGGGGGCGGGGGGAAGAGCTGGCTCGAGATCAAAGGCAAACGAAAAGAATCCGGTATTGCCTGTGCGCAACCGCTCACCTTCCATGATGGGGGGAGTCAGCTCCCTGCAACTGGTCTTTTAACCAGATATTTAAGAAAAGCTAGAAGTGTCGGTAAAATTACAGAACAATTTTGTTTCCTGGAAGATGTTGCCACAACCTTTAAGGAAAATAAAATAAAGCCAAGCAACAAACACAGAGACACACACGTGACCTACTGGGCGGGACGGGCAGGGCCTCTTATGTCCGCACTTCTTAGTAATCTGTAGAACAAAGCACTTCAAGCAGAAGATTCAGCACCTGCAATTTCCAAAGCTGTTTTTAAAAGCGTTGGAATCAGAGAGTCCTTGTGTTCCATCCCCAGCAAAACTACTTTGCTAATATGTGACTTCCGGCAAATGGCTTCGTGTTTTCAGCCTAGACTCCACCTGGTGAAGGGGGTGAGCGGCGCCTGCAGGAGCCCAACTCCCTGAGGCTCCCCAGGGCCAGTTGCCCACATCTCCTCCATCCTCTGAGCTCAGCTCAGACCCTGGGAGCTGGAGTCGGTCATGGCAGGGGATTTTGCACCCTCACAACTGGTGAATCCTAACTGTGTGCTTCCTCAATAGCTGTAGTTAAACGTCTACCAGCACAAACTGCTCTTTCTGTCGGGATACGTTGGGAATGATACAGAAGATTGAGCATCTGCAAACGTTTGGTGACTCGTAGCTGCTGGTTTTTGTCCTGGTGAGGTTGGCTTCTTCCTCCAACATTCCCTAAAGCAACCTCAGGTTTCAGCCTGACAGCCGCGCGGTTCTCACTGGATTGAAACCAAAGGGAAAGTTTTCATTACTGATTCAGTTTCATCGCTGGATATAGGCCTGTTCAAATTTTCTATTTCTTCCCTTTTGAGTATTGGTGGCATGTCTATGAATTTGTTCATCTCTTCCAGGTTGTCTGGTTTGTTGGCATATAAGTCTTCACAGTATTCTCTAATAATTCTTTGTATTTCTGTGGTGTTGGTTGTGATCATTTCCCTTTCATTCCTGATTTTATCTATTTGCATTCTCTCTTCTTTTTGAGAAGTCCGACTAGGGGGTTATCAGTTTTGTTTATTCAAAAAACCAACTCTCAGATTCACTGGCATGTTCTACTGGGGGTCTTTTTCTTTTCTATATTGTTTATTTCTCCTCTGATCTTTATTACTTCTCTTTTTCTTCTGGCTTTGGGATTTCTTTCCTGCCCTGCTTCTAGTTCCTTTAGGTGTGAGGTCAGGTTCTGTATTTGTGATTTTTCTTGTTTCTTGAGATAGGGCTGGATTGCAATGTAATTTCCTCTTAGGACTGCCTTTGCTGCATCCCAGAGGGTTTGGACTGTCATGTTTTCATTTTTGTTCGCTTCCATATATTTTTAAATTTCTTCTTTAATCAACTGGTTGACCCATTTCATTCTTTAGTAAGATGCTCTTTCACCTCCATGCATTTGGAGACTTTTCAAATTTTTTCTTGTGGTTGATTTCAAGTTTTATAGCATTGTGATCTGAAAATATCCATGATATGATCTCAATTCTTTTATATTCAACAAATAAAAGTCCTGGGCCAGATGGCTTCCCAGGGAAATTCTACCAGACATTTAAAGCAGAGTTAATACCTATCCTTCTCAAGTAGTTTAAAAAAAAAATAGAAATGGAAGGAAAGCTTCCAGACTCATTCTGTGAAGCCAGCATTACCTTGATTCCCAAACCAGACAGAGACTCCACTGAAAAGGAGAATTACAGGCCAATATCCCTGATGAACATGGATGCAAAAATTCTCAACAAGATACTAGCAAATCAAATTCAACAGCATATTAAAGGAATTACTCACCATGGTCAAGTGGGATCCATTCCTGGGCTGCAGGGCTGGTTCAATATCCACAAATCAATCAATTTGATATATCCCAGTAGTGTAAGAACCATATGATCTTGTCAATAGACGCAGAAAAAACATTTGACAAAATACAGCATCCTTTCTTAATAAAAACCCTTAAGAGAGTTGGCAGAGAAGGAACATACCTCAACATCATGACAGCCAATTAAGCCCACAGCTAATATCATCCTCATTGGGGAAAAAACTGAGAGCTTGCCCCCTGAGATCAGGAACACGACAGAGATGTCCACTCTCAGCACTGTCGTTTCACATAGTATTGGAAGTCCTAGTATCAGCAATCAGACACAAAATGAAATAAAGGCATCCAAATTGGCAAAGAAGTCAAATTTTCACTTTTCACAGATGACATGATACTCTATATGGAAAACCCAAAAGACTCCACCAAAACATTGCTAGAACTGATACATGAATTCAGCAAAGTCGCAGTGTATAAAATCAATGTACAGCAATCAGTTGCATTTCTATGCCCCAATAATGAAGCAACAGAAAGAGAAATCAAGAAATTGATCCCATTTACAATTGCACCAAGAATTATAAAATACCTAAAAATAAACCTAACCAAAGATGTAAAGATTCATATTCTTAAAACTATAGAAAACCTATGAAAGAAATTGAAGACAACACAAAGAAATGGAAAAACATTCCACACTTATGGATTGGAAGAACAAATATTGTTAAAATGTCAGTACTACCCAAAGCAATCTACACATTCAATGCAATCCTCATCAAAATTGCATCAGCATTCTTCTCAAAGCTAGAACAAAAAATCCTAAAATTTGTATGGAACCACAAAAGACCCTGAATAGCCAAAGTTATGTTGAAGAAGAAAACCAAAGTGGGAGGTATCACAATCCTGGACTTTAGCCTCTACTACAAAGCTGTAATTATCAAGACAATATGGTACAGGCACAAAAACAGACACATAGGCCAATGGAATAGAATAGAGAACCCAGAATTGGACCCACAAATGTATGGCCAACTTATCTTTGACAAAGCAGGAAAGAATATCCCATGGAAAAAAGACAGTCTCTTCAGCAAATGGTTCTGGGAGAACTCAACAGCTAGGTGCAGAAGAATGAAACTGGACCACTTCACAAAAATAAATGCAAAATGGAGGAAAGACCTAAATGTGAGACAAGAAACCATAAAAACCTACAGGAAAAAAAAAAAAACAGGCAACAACCTCTTTGACCTCAGCCAGAGCAACTTTTCTGAAGGCTAGGAAAATAAAAGCAAAAATGAACTATTGGCACCTCATAAAAATAAAAAGTTTCTGCAAACAGCAAAGGAAACAATCAGCAAAACTAAAAGGCAACTGACAGTATGAGAGAAGATATTTGCAAACAACATATCAGATAAAGAATTAGTATCCAAAATCTATAGAGAACTTATCAAACTCAACACCCAAAAGCCAAATAATCCAGTGAAGAAATGGGCAGAAGACATGAATAGACACTTCTCCAAAGAAGACATCCAGATGGCCAAGAGACATATGAAAAAATGCTCAACATCACTCATCATCTGGGAAATACAAATCAAAACCACAATGAGATACCACCTCACACCTGTCAGAATGGCTAACATGAACATGTAGGCAACAACAGATGCTGGTGAGGATGCAGAGAAAGGGGAATTCTTTTGCACTTCTGTTGGGAATGCAAACTGGTGCAACCTCTCTGGAAAACAATATGGAGGTTCCTCAAAAAATTAAAAATAGAACTACCCTATGACCCAACGATTAAACTAGTAGGAATTTTTCCAATGGACACAGGAGTGCTAATTTGAAGGGGCATATGCACCCCGGTGTTTAAAGCAGCAATATCAACAATAGCCAAATTATGGAAAAAGTCCAAATGTCCATCGACTGATGAAGGAATAAAGAAGATGTAGTTTATATACACAATGGAATATTACTTGGCAATGAAAAGGAATGGAATCCAGCCATTTGCAACAATGTGGATGGAACTGGAGGGTATTATGCTGAGTGAAATAAGTCAGTCAGAGAAAGATACCATATGTTTTCACTCATATGTGCAACTTGAGAAACTTAACAGAAGACCATGTGGGAAGGGAAGGGAAAATATAGTTTCAAACAGAGAGGGAGGGAGGCAAACCATAAAGAGACTTTTAAGTACAGAGAACAAACTGAGTGGATAAGGAGATAGGGGAGAGGGGAGAATGGGCGATGGGCATGGAGGAGGGCACTTGTTGGGATGAGCATGGGGTGTTGTATGAAAGCGATGAATCATGGGAATCTACTCCTGAAGCCAAGAGCACACTGTATACATTGTATGTTAGCCAACGTGACAACAAATTATATATATAAAGAAACAAAAGAGAATCTGGAGTTGGGGGTGGGCGGAGGTGGAAGAAAATGTCTGCCCACAAGTACCTGCATATAATGTGGCTACAATAAAATCTGGGGTGCTGAATCTGTGTTTGCTCACCTGAGAAATAAATAGGTAAATACTGCCTGTCAGTATAAAGGAATATAATAGATGTCCTAACTCATTGCCTGGCACTTAGGGGAGACAATTTAATGTCCTTGCTTTTTTGATGAGGAGATTCTGAATAACTAAAATAACAACAACAAATGTATTTCTCACTTTCCTTGCAGGGGTGTGTTCCCAGGGAGTCCCAGAAACACATGTCAGGCATTGTAATAGCCAACAAATATCACACCTTCAAGGTGGCTTTTTCTTGGGTAGACATGTCTGTGCCCGAGCACCTGGCCAATACAAATAGTGCTGAGTAGACAGAAGCTTGGACACGGCTTCCCCAAAGGGAAGAAAGCGCTTGCAGAAAAATGTAGCAACTAATCTGTAAGAGGCCACGTTACACACTGTTGTACAGAGAAAACAAAACAATCAAGTGTTAGTTATTATGAGTATTAATTATAATAAAAATAAACTTAGACCAAAAGGGGAGCCATAAATGTGCTTGTAAATGATGCAAAGAATGGTGGTGATAGTCTTTTAACGTATAATTCTGTGTGTCCGAAGCATATGCTCTTCAAGCATGGAAAGGAAACGAGGCAGCAGATCCTGGGACGCATGATGCTTGAGATGAGATCTTTTTCACAATTTTAGCAGGTAATTTTTTTTTTTGGCCCAACTTGCAAGATGTCTGTTTTCCTGTGTGAAAATGAAGACCTAGCTATGTGTGGAGCAGTCATCCTAGATACAATCACCTTGGGTGGTTTAAATTTTAGTTTGGGTCTTATACAATCTCACCCAGCCCACCCATTGCTTATTCTTCCAGGACTATTTACAGAAAAATAAGAGGCTACAGAGAATATACATTCTGTTGGAATTTTGTAATAAAACAATCTAATTTACAAAGCCCTTTTCTCTTGTAAAGGCAGTTGGGGAGCAACATAATTAAATGAGTACCATAAAATTAAGAGAATCTATTTTCTAATCTCATTTGAAAAGTTGGCTGTGATGTTAACATAATAGCTGTATTATTTTTATAGTTTCTCTATTCCTGCTTTTCTTCATACATTCCGTAGTCTTCTCAAAAACTTCTCTTGGTTCTTTCTTTTAAAGTGAACTTTGTACCATTACATGCAAAGTGTTTTTGTATGTCTGCATAAAGAACTATCTGAAAACGAACATGCCACACAACAACTTACTCTTCGTATGTCTAAGAAGGAATTGAATACCCTGACACTGGAAGGAGAAAACAAATCAAATTACTTTGTGTTGATCCTAAAATAGTCACTCAGCTATTTCCCATCATCTTTACCACTAACCCCTAATTCCCCCGGATATGCCACCCCAAAAGGTATATGACCTCTCTAGAAGTTCCAGAGTCCCTAGAATTCTGTCAGGCACAGAGCAGGAATTTCTATAAAAAGGTTTTTTTGGAAACAGAGCCAAACTATCATTCTCTTCAAGTGTTCTATTGGAAGGATTTTGCTTCTTTTCACTCAGATTTAGGTGATAAAATGTATTTGTGTCATTACAGATGGCTGAATGCCCTTTTTCACATTCGCCTCTCAAGTTCTTGCTGTGCTCAGACTCTGTCTTCATTTCTCCGCCTTCTCTGTCCTTCTCCCTTACACCCACAGCCCACAAAACTCTCATGGCCAAGTAGCCACTTGGCAATTACTCATAGACGGACTTAGATTTTTCTGTGTATGTTTCCTGTGTTCTTGCCCCCTGCCCTCTACCCCACTGCTAGACCATAATCCTCTTGATGTCAAGGAAAATAACAGAAAAGTATTATGTAAAGACCAACTGTGGGCCACTCAGGATTCTGTACAGGAAATAGAAAACATTGCAGGAATTTAAATACAAAATACTGTCTTAAAAGGGATTCAGTGGTCCAAAAACTGTTTTGGAAAAAGATTTGGTGGGCCTCCAGCAATGAAATCCAGAGGGAGAAACAACGTATGCACAAGTGTTCTAATTCCTTCAGGATGATTCTCAAAACTATCAAGTTCAAGGGCACACGTTGCTGAGTCTAAAAAACTGGGCAGCCAGAAACCAGAAGCATTCACCACAGGACCCCCAGGAGCAGCTGCCCGTGGTCACTGGGAAGCCGAGCTGACAGCCACAGGTGCTGCAGAAGACTTCGTACCTGACCTGTGTTGCTAAAGTCTCAGAAGTGGTGGGACGATGGCCTCCATTTTACATCTGCATCACAAGAGGGTCCGGCACTCAGTGGGCAAAGCGTCTGGAAAGCGTCATGTTGAGTCTCCAGCTCTCGGGCAGGGAGGGATGGAGTCTGAGCACTGATCATAGTAGCTACACACTATTTTCCCAGTACCACACCAAGACCTTTCATACGGTGTCTTATTCAATCCTTGCAAGGCCGTATGTGGCTGATAATGACTTTCCTGGGATTATGGAAACATCAGTCCAGTTTCTGCCTCTGTCCTTATATGGCCTCCTTCCCTGTGTCTCTGTCTTCAAATCTCCCTCCTTCTAAGGACACAGACGTTGGACTTAGGGTCTGTTCTAATCTCGTATAACCTTATTTTAGTTGCGTTTTGATTACAGAGGGTCCGGCAAAGACCTGATTTCCAAATAAGGTCATGTTCACAGGTACCGGGAAGGGGGTGGGGGCCGGTGAAGACGTCGATATATCTTTCCTGGAGAAAACCATTCAACCCACAACAATTACTGTTTAGACTGGCCTATGTCTTTTTAAGCTACACGAATGGCAACTCGACATTGTACAACCTAAAATATCCATTGGCGAACTTGTTTCTACACGTGCATTATAAGTTCTCCTTGGGCAGCTGCACTTGGAACGTAGAGAAGCCTTCTGAGTATTATTTTGTCACATCACTTCCTTTGGTTTACCAAGCAAGGAGACCTCAAGCACTCATTCACCCATTAGGATACTCTTCAAAACTTTCAGCCTCGAAATATTCTCTTCCTGGCACTAGAGGTCCAAGATTGACATTTCACATTTCTTTTTTTTTAAGTTTATTCATTTTGAGACATAAACAGTGTGAGTGAGGGGTGGGGCAGAGAGAGAGAGAGAATCCCATACAGGCTTTGCACCTCCAGCGCAGAGCCCAGTGAGAGCCTCCTCGAACCCACAGACTGTGAAATCATGGCCTGAACCGAAACCAAGAGTTGGAGGCTTAACCAGCTGAGCCACCCAGGTGTATGACATTTCACATTTCTTAAACACCTTCCCCAGCTCTGTTTCCTCCCACTTCCCTCTGACTATAGCTAATGGGTTTTCACTTTCATTTATGCAAAAGTCAAGGAAGTTCTAAAATTCTGAAAATATTTCCAGATTTGAAACCTTATATTTAGGTATGTCTTCTTAACTCCTACGTGATCTCGCATAGGAAAGAAAGAAAGAAGAAAGAAAGAAAGAAAGAAAGAAAGAAAGAAAGAAAGAAAGAAAGAAAGAAAGAAATGTTTATTTTCCTATTCAGAATGATAATGCATTAAAAAGTATGATAAAATGAGTACCTTAATCTCTAGTAACTGTGTGTTAGCTTCAAGGGAAATCCAAAGAGTTGAGGAATTTAGCCCCAGGGACATTATTGGTGGCTCAGTTGGTCAAGCATCCAACTTTGGCTCAGGTCATGATCTTGTAGTTTGTGAGTTAGGGCCCCATGTAGGGCTCTGTGCTCACAGTTCAGATCCAGGAGCCTGTTTCAGATACTGTGTCTCCCTCTCTCTCTGCCCTTATCCAGCTGTTCTCTCTTTCTCTCTCTCTCTCTCTCTCTCTCTCTCACTCAAAAATAAACATTAACAAATAAATTTTTAAAAAAGGAATTCAGCCCCAAAGCATGCTGTCCACATCTGAGCTGGACACCAAGGAGATGTGGTCTTGTTTCCACATAGTCCGGGGTCCAGGCTGAGAGGTTAGGCTGGCTGGACCGTCAAAGGGCCAGGATTGAAGACCATGTTTGCAGTTTACAGCCAACCACCCCATAGCCTTCCTGCCAGTGATGAAACTTCATCTCCCTTTAGAAAACACGCTTACCTCACTGTGTTCAGTTTTGGGGAAAGCTCAGTGAGGTGCGCTCCCTGCACCAGGAACGGAGCGTGCAGCAGACACGGACCACGGCAGATGGGCTCTTGTGTGGTTTTGAAGTAGGGGAAGAGCAATGGCGAGCTTCGGGAAAACACACACACACACACACACACACACACACACACAGAGACACACACAGACACACACATACAGACACATACACACACATGAGCACGCACACTCTCACACACACACACACACACACACACACACACACACACCCCACCGGGAATGGTTCACTCCAACAATTATACCTCAATCCACAAGTGGGACGCCCAGCCCCTCTGGTACCCAGTGTTGTCTTCCTGGCATTTTTTTAAGTCAGCTTTTTACTCTTCTTTGCAGATTCTGCAAGCTACCAAATTCTTTTAAAAACATGCTTTTTCTGGTTTGTACCCAAAAATCTGTTTCTCTTTTCTGTGGCCAGAGAACCCTGCCATAGTCATTAACATTGAACAAGATGCTGAGAGGGTGGATTTGTGTTTATTGCTGCATGCTGTTCCTGCAATGACTTGGCGGGGGGGGGGGGGGGGGTAGTGGGCTCTCTGCTTTAGAAACAAGGGGAAAGTTGCACACATATTTCTTAATTTTTTTTTTACACATTAAGAAAGCTTAATGTCACGTAACTAGTCAGCTGGTTGGCACTGAGGTCAGGGAAAAAAAGAAGCTTCGATTGCCAGTTGTTATTAGTTCTCCTCTACCAAACAGTTTTGTAAAGTCTGATTCATCACTGGCACCGGAAGTTTTGGAGCTACGTTCGGTTGTCTGGAAGCTGCTTCAAGGACTGACGGACAGGTCGGCTAAGTCTCCGAGCCCTGATCCAACAAGGCAGCTCACCTTTCTTCCTTTTATAAATGGAGGTGTTTCATAAATTTTATTTGGAAAAATATGCTTCATAAATGAAATATCCTCCAAATACAACTACAAAATTACAATATTTTAGATAAGCAACAATGAAGTTTTCATGATGATGGTTCTTCACTAAAGAAAGTATGTAAATAAATTCTTCAGACAGATAGAAGTTGATTCTAGAATGAAGCTTAAGAATCAATGAAGAAAGAGAAGGGCTAAACATATGGATACCTAGATGAATATTGATTATATAAGACAACAATGACAAAGTCTATAAGGCTATGGAATTCAAGTAGAATTATAATACATTACAACAAAGATACAAAAATGAAAAGAAAAATATTATTTTGGAGATTTCTATAATCCTTTCATTGTTGGATAGTGGCCAAATCATTTTATATTTGAATGTAATTTTAAAAGACATTTGAAATCTGTAGGATAACCACTACAGAAATAGCTTAATAATGTATCATTAACAAGCTAGTAAAGGAAAAATGGAAGTGATAAAAATAACGCCCCAAAAATAAAAAAAAATAAAAAGATTTTTTAAAAAGAACATAGGAAAGGAAGATTCAATAGAGAACGGTTGGTAAAATGTAACATTTGGCAACACAAATTGTGTTGAAAAGCACGAAGCCATATTGCTTCCCTTTGGAGCTCACACACCCAGACTTACCAGGTCACCTGTGGAGCACAGGTGTGATGACAGGCACTGCAGTCAGAATCGTGGACAAAACAGAAATTGATTCTGCCTGCATAGACCTCACACTGCAGCAGGGGAGAAAGACGTGGAAATGGGGCAATGAGAGGCGGTGGTAAGTACTGAGGAAAACAAGCCATGTGTGGAGCTAGAGAATGTCAGAGAACAATCACAGTGCAAGCCTCCTCAGACCACAAAATGATCCCATCGTTGGCAAAACTGTCTATGTGGTAAGAAATGCTTCTCCTCTGGACTTCAGATGGTCAACAGGGCCTTTCTCTGTTGAACGGGCTGATGACAAGCTGTGACCGTCAGTGAAGCTACTGACCAAAAATCTCTCTGTTTGACAGAGACCAATTAAGATAGTTCCGTCTCCTGGAAGCTCTTGCCAGATCGCCTTTCAGTCAATAAAGGGGCTAAATTGCAACGAGGCTATTCAGCACTGACTTCTTTGTTCTCTCTCTTTTTGAGAGAAGTTAAAATATTTCATTAAATGCACATGAATTCCAAAATGGCCTCCCTTGATTCCGCACCCCCCAAACAATGAGGTAGCACACCAGTGGTTATGTTACATGACATGGAACATGGGATTTTCCAGATGTCATTATAGCTACTAATTAATTGACTTTGAACCCATCAAACAGGAGACGAAGACATATATATATATATATATATATATTGTCAAGTTAGCTAAAATATAGTGTATACAGTATGCTCTTGGTTTTGGAAGTAGATTTCCTGATTCATGACTTATATACAACACCCAGTGCTATCCTCATTAGACCTCCATTGCCTCAAGGATTCATTCAATTCCTCTTACTTTGGGAGGTCCCGTGAATTTAGGGACTCTGCATAAAAAGGAAAAATTATATTTTCTGAATGCTCTCCCACCGCCTTGCCCTTTGGCCATATTTGCAAAAGGACCCTCTTGCACTATGTATTTTGATACTTTGTTTTCTGGTCCATAGCTTTCATGATCATGAAATTATAGATGAAATAAGACAACATGCAAATAGGAGGCTAATTATCCTACCAAATTTATTTCACTGTACAGATATCTTCTTCACCCTCCCTATGAACCATGAGACCTTCTAGGACCTCACAGTTTCATAAGATCAAGCCCCTAATGAGGTTCTGTGCTGACAGTGCAGAGCCTGCTTGGGATTCTCTCTCCTCTCTTTCTCCCTCTCTGTCTGCCCCTCCCAAACTGACTCTCTCTCTCTCTCTCTCTCTCTCTCTCTCTCTCTCTCTCTCAATAAATAAATAAATAAATTTCACAAAAGAAGCAGTGAAAGACCTTTGGTTTAGGGCTCCAAATTTGGCCTAAGTCTAAACCACCTGCTGAGAAGGGATAAATCAACAGACACAGAGGCACGGGGTAAATCTGCTTCTGAAGGAGCAGGCACCCTCTGTGATTGAGTGGTTTTAACCCAGAATGGGAACCAAATCGATTCTTGTGATTGGTCCACTAAAGTTATTCTGTTTAACAGCTCTGTTGTTTTTCAATTTGAAAATATACTTGTAAGTTATCTACAAAGAAAGGGTCTCCATTTTAATAGTATTGCTTTCATGTCATCCTTAAATACTGTAAGTGAATACATATCTAAGCCCATTAGAAGACTTTTCTCTGACAAAAGATAAATCACGAATGTGACACAAGATCTCAAGATGACTCTCATAAAGCACTAGGAGCACTAAGTGAAGAAGAAAATAATTGAAGATACAATCAGAGGTTGAGACAAAGTGTTGAATGCAGCAAGGCATAAGAGAGCCTTAGCACACGCATAGGCAATGGTTAGCAGCAGGGGATTGGCTAAGTAAGCTCCGGCACACCCACTTCGTAGTAGAATCAGTCATTGAAAAAGACAGTGGGTAATGTTAATGCAGAACATTGTATATTTAAAAGAATAAAACCAACGCTTTCTGTGGTTCTCTTTGGATGAATGGATTATGAGTAAATTTTATTCTCTTTGCCTAAGTGTACCTTCAACCTCTCCTATATGAGCATTTAGTTTGTGTGTCATTTAAAAAGTGTTTAACCAAATAAAGGCTATCTCACTTTTGGATTTACCACTAAGCATCATGCACAATGTACCTGGGTGTGCATTGGCACACCTGTGTGTGTGTATGTGTGTGTGTGACCGTGTGTGTCTGTGTCCAAACACTTGGCGTCTTCTCTGTGGCCACTGCCGCTGGGGCTGGCAGGTCAGGACTTAGCCGGAGCAGCCGTGGGAACAGGCAGATCCTCTCGGTGTCTCTGACCTCCCTGAGCCCGAGGGGGTGCCAGGGCTGCACTTTCAGAATGCCTCATCTGTTTGGGGCACAGTTATTCACCTTGGACTTCTGAATCTTTACACAATAATCCATGACTCTTTTCCTCCCTCTGCTCTTCCCTCCAAGAACATCAAATTAACTTTCTTCTTGAATTGATAGTCTTGGCTCTTTCCCCACAGTCCACGCCCTTACCTGAAAGGTGACTGAGGGTCGTGGTATAATTGTAGCCAAAATGTTGGTGTGTGTTTTTCTTCACTGTCTCTTTCCAAAAGCGGGTGAACTTTACCTTGACAAGAGACCTTCGTGGTGTATGTATCATATTTTGCTTTCTGCTCATTTATTCAACAAACATTTATTTGGTGTCACCTCTGTGCTGAGCACTGTGTAGGTGTGGGGAAAATAGACTTGGTCCTATTCTCATAAATGGAGGGTGCAGATATCAAATACATGCATGTGTAGCTATTATGTCACTTGAGATCAACTCTCCGGTGAAAACGTGCAGTGTGCCGAGAGCCACTAAAGGATGAATTGTGTCCCCCACAAATTCATATGTTGAAGCTTTAACCTCCAATACCTCTGAATATGACCAATCTGAGAGGCGGGATCTTTAAAGAGGTAATAAGGTTCAATGACGTCATTAGGATGGTCCCTACTCCAATGGGACTGGTGTCCTTATAAACAAAGACTCAGAGACAGATGTGCTGGAGGAAAGACCGCCCGAGGGCGTAGGAGAGAGGTCTCGGCAGAAACTAACCTTACAGACTCTTGGATCTCAACCTTCCAGACTCCACCACTGAGAGAATGCATGTCTGCTGTGGAAGCCATGCAGCCTAGGGCATTCTCCTGCAGCAGCCCGAGCAGATGAACAATCTGCATCCTAAAGCCCTAATTTCAAAAAACCAGACCTCACAGCTGAACCTGAACAATGCTGGCAGATACCTCTTGTTTCAGGCTAATAACTGGTGACGCTCCCTTCTTCCTTCAAAAGTGCCGTAGCTTAAACAATAAAACGATACATTGCCTGACATGCCCTGCCTGACCTAAACTACCAGCCGGAGAATGCCCTCCTTAGAAGGAGACACTCGATAGCAATCTAAGCCACATGGAAGAATCAGACCAACTGAATGTTGGGGGTGGGGGGCATAGAATGGAAAGTGATCCAGACAATGGAAACCAATAGTCCAAGAGATGTGAGCTGTGCGCCTCACCCCCAAACCCACCCTGTCACCTGACCCTTCTGCTTTCATGGCTGTCAAGGGATCTGTAATCCAGAGAAGAGAATCCAAATGGGAACAAAGTACCATTTTATGACACATCTTTATAAAAAGAAATTTCTAGTATGTTTGGGTGACAGGAAACCAGGGCTAGCCCTTAAACTCCAGAAGCCAATGTTAGATTTTATGGAACTGTTCAACCTGAAGGGGAAACAAAACCAAAAAGGGAGAAGGAAAGATGGCCTGGGCAGAAATCAGTTCCCTAACTTCCCAGCTGTTATCAGAGTCAAATTTCCTTTCATTTGTCCTAGGTTTCTCTTTTACACACATAGTTCATTTTATCCGGTATTAATATTCTGAACTTTAGATTGCATTTCTGGTTCATTGATTTGTTTACTCGATAATTTTTTTTGAGAGACAGAGAGAGACAGTGTGAGCAGGGAAGGGTCAGAGGGAGAGAGAGACACAGAATCTGAAGCAGGATCCAGGCTCTTAGCTAGCTGTCAGCACAGAGCCCGATGCGGGGCTTGAACCCACGAAATGAGATCATGACCTGAGCCAAAGCTGGACGCTTACCCGACTGAGCCACCCAGGTGCCCCAGCTCGATAATTTTTCAGTCAAAACTAAACCAACTATTTAGCATCTCATGGATGAAGTATACTTTAATGATTTTTGTTTTTACCTAAAAAATATTATAAGGCACTTCAAAAGACTGTAAAATCCGAGGGTCTTTGGATTTTCCTTTGTACAGGCATACTTCCTGCAAATCCTTGTGTCGATAAATATAACACCGCCCTTCCTCAATATCCTCGACTGGGACCCGACAGTGTAACCATTGCAGAGAAATTTATAACGTGCATGTGAATATGGGGTTAGGTCTGCACACCTGAGACACATTTCTTATGCATGCTCTACTTCCAAACAGGTTAGAGAGATCATAATTTCCTGGGAAACCGGAAGTACCTTTCCAAAATTTCCCATTACCTTAAACCAGGAAAAATTCAAATGGATCTTAAAGTTTCTTAATTTCTTAAGGAAAGTTCCTCAGGGCACAGAAAAGGCAGGGATGATACCATTCATGTGCAGGGAAGGTACAGCAAGAAAGAGTTTGACAAATTACCAAAATAACATCCTGTGATGTGTATAAAATACACAGCAAATGATGATACCGTCTGAAGAAATGTATCAACAGTCTGAGTTTGAACAAATACTTCCCAACGTGTTATCTCAAGCAAACAGAAGTAAACCTTTCTGAAATTCACTGCTCTTCACATGAATCCAATGGTATGTTGCGTCGAGAATGAAGGAGACTTGTCTCTTTCTTTCCTCTCCGTCTTAGTGAGGCCGCGTCACGTGGTACCACATTCACACCAATCAAAGGCGTCTTTAGTTCAGGCTCAGAGTGGAAGAGAGCTTGCGGCTGCATACTTTGAACTCGAAATTATCGGTGCCGGGCCAGCTCCCAAAAGAAGCAGACTTGGGGTTTGGCATATTCCAAAGAGGGCAATTGTTCAAAGAAAAATTTTAATGCAAAGCATTTAGGGTAATGTTATGTAAATAAGCAGTAAGACTGCAGCTTTGGTTCTCTTTTCCCCCTTCCTTTCCTTAGCTTTGTGATTTTGCTTTGAAAGTTTTTACTTCTCCGAGCTCCATACAACCTCCTTATTTCTTCTTGGCATTTTCTTTAAGAGACACAACAGCTGCAAAATATTGATAAACTCTAAGAGAGCCAGAATACACCACCAGCTCTGTGTCTTTAAGCTAAAGGACCATATATAGAAACTCTGACTTGGCATGATTTCTGATGCAAAACCTTCAACTGGGTCTTACGCTGAAAATGCAGTGCCTAAAAGCTTTAGGCGGGAACTCAGAACATCTTCTTCTAGCCTAGTAATCTTTTACATTTAGTGTATAGCCATTGGATTTGATAACAAAAAGTCTCAAAAATGATACAATCAAGATGGGGCTGTAAGAAAAGATTATTCTCCTTTGAAGTTCTTCCAGCTTCCTTCAACATAAAGCCAAGCCATCTCTTGAAGTGTCAATAAGAAAGTCTTATCAAGGGGCCCCTGGCTGGCTCAGTCAATTAAGCATCCGACTTCGGCTCAGGTCATGATATCACAGTCCATGGGTTCAAGCCCTGCATGGGGCTCTGTGCTGACAGCTCAGAGCCCGGAGCCTGCTTCAGATTCTATTTCTCTCTCTATCTCTCTCTCTCTCTCTCTCTGCCCCTCCCCCACTCACTCTCTGTTCTGTCTCTCAAAATAAAATAAAGACATTAAAAAAAAATTTTTTTAAGTCTTATCAGGAAGAAGACAAACTGGTCACCATAAAATAATGGTGAAATCATAGAAGACAAGGAAAGGATGTGTACATTTCAAAACTAAAAGCCAAAATAAAAATAATTTAATAGGAATAACGTAAACAATTAAGGAGTGTGGAAAAAATAGATGCAGCATGTGTTCACAGGGGCAAAATGAATTTTTAATAAGTACCTCTTACAACACAAAAAATACTGATAGGAAAATGGACAAATGGTGTGTACAGTCAGTTTGCCCAAAAGCATGAAGAGTCAATAAGTGCATAAAAGCCTATGTAACTCACCGATAATCAGACCAATGTCCAACAAAATGCTGTTAGCTCTTGGTACTGAAGGTGCAGAAAGAGACACAGCCACCCAGCCCATGAGACTATCAAAATAATTTGCATAACCTTCCGGAGGCAGAGTAGCTGGCGGGTACTAAGAACTTATCTAGATCATTCAAATGCCATGAGCTCTGTGTAATCCGTATGTAACCACCCTGGAAGTTAGCGCCAGGCTCACCTCCGTTATACTCGTGATGGGACAGGCACAGAGGAGGTTCAGCGGTCCCGGTGCGGCAGGGACCGGCAGTGGACAAGCAAGGACCTGAGCCCCGGGACTCTGACTCCGGAGCTCATGCTGTTATTCACCGGCTCTAATACCCCTGGGAAGGAGCAGGACTCGGAGGGCCGGCTGGCTGCGTCTACCAGTCACACAGAAGGACTCTGTGGAGAAAGGAAGGTCTCATCAGGAAAAACACAGGGCAGAAGATGGGACCGGGTTGGGGTTTATGAGGCAGTCAGTGGCAGGAAATGCCCAATCCCAAGCCAACCCATTGTTAGTTTTCAGTTCTAAGTGTTTGAGAAAATTTTTTTTAAATCTGGTGCTGCGCTAACAGTCACCTTCTTTGTGCTAACAGCACTCTAGACAGTGAAGAAATAGGGTTTTTTTCCGAGTGAGGACATGGGAGAAGCCGGCCCTGGCCAGTGAGGGAATGCAGAATGGGGTTCAAATCTCAGCAGAAGCAAGAAGTGGAAGACAGAGGAGAGGTCCCAGCATTCCCCAGGGGGCCTGGAGGTAGAGGGCTGGTGTCATCACAGTGTGCGGGGGACACTGTGGTTGAGGTCCCAGAGGACCCAGGGGTTTGGAGGACTTCTCAGCACCTCACGTTACACAGTCTGAAAGGAGCAGCACCCAAGCTCACCGCCCAGGGCTGGGTCTCGCTCAGGCACGTCCCACTGCTGATCTTGGGGGAAGAGGAGACCATTGACTCTGAGGATGCTCAAAAGCCCAGGCTCGGAAAGTCTGTGGAAATGAGAGGCAAACAGGCTGTTCCAGACAGCGTAAATCTAGAGCATAAAAATATCTCCCGACACTGTTCTGTTTTCCTGGGGTCGCCTGTGCTTTGCTAGAAGTTCAGCAGATAAGGCTGCTCACCACCCCCACCCCGGCCAGTCCCTGTGTGGTCAGAGAGGACCTCTCTGTCCTGAAATCACCACGATGGATTGGCCACTGTCCTGGTAAGGGGACTCTTGCCAACACATAACTGCACCAAAATATGATTAGGATTAAGAGGGAACAATGCATAGAAATCCCTGAAGATCAAGGGACACCTGGGTGGCTCAGTTGGCTAAGCATCTGACTTCAGCCCAAGTCATGATCTTGTGGTTTGTGAGTTCAAGCCCCTCGTCAGGCTCTGTGCTGACAGCTCAGGGCTGTCAGAATCTGTCTCTGGAGCTGCTTCAGAATCTCTCTCTCTCTCTCTCTCTCTCTCTCTCTCTCTCTCTCTCTGCCCATCCCCCATTCACACTCTGTCTCTCTCTGTCCCTCAAAAATGAATAAATGTTAACAAAAATTTTAAATGAAATCCCTGAAGATCAGAAAGGGGACAACCAGTGAAGATGAGACAGGGTCAGGGAAGGTTTCCTGGGGGGAAATAATACCCACAAATGGATGTTTGGGGGCTGCACTGGAGGCGGCCAGATGATGCAACACGGGAAGAGGGTTTGAAGGAGAGGAAACTGCACATTCAAAGGCAGGAAAGCAGGGGAGCCTGGTGCAGGTTGGGGGACCGTGTACGGCTCGAGATGGTATAAGACAGAAAAACAAGACCTCAAGCCGGGGGGTTTTCCCCAAAAATGTCAGGAGGCAGCTCCCAGGCCGGCCGTGTTGTGTCTGGTGAATTCGTAGAGCATCCTGGACTTTGGATGGTCAGGGACCAGGCTTCTGGTCAGCAGACCTAGCAAGCCATCATCGCCGGGACAACCACGCACAGGCAAGTGGAGGCAAGCCTCGGGCAGCATCGGGCATTTCCAGAAATGGCACATCCCTCCGGGGCAGGGTCTGCGGCCAGATGGCACTCGCCTCTTCGTAATTTTAATTTGTCCACAACATCCTTAGTACAGTCAGGTTTTATCTTTGGTTATTGACAAAGACATACATGTTCTGATGACTCCCGTCTAAATAAGGCAGGTGTGCAATCCTTTCAAAAGGAGATGGCTCTTTGGGTATCTTATTTATCTTATTTATATCTTCTTAAGCAAGAAACAGGGTAGCTGTTCCTTTCTCCACAAGGAACCCAGGTATTTTTGCTGTGGCCGGACTGCGGACGCTCGATTCCCGGAATGGGAAGACAGTTTTGTCACTCGGTAACCGTGTGGTCGTGAGCAAGTTTTCCAGCCTCTGTGCCTCAGTTTCCTCACCTGTAAAGTGGAGCTAAGGAGCACCTACTTTAAGCTTGTAGTGAAAAGTGAGTGAGTTGATACAGACCTGGGCATGTAACACGTTCTCAGTAAATACTAGCCGTATCAGAGCCTCAGTGTTTTACAAGGTTACACTGTGACGGCTTCAGAAGAAAAGGGTTACTTCCTCTGCTTCCCATGCTCATCTCTTCATCAGGATGGAGATCAGTATATACTACTGCATGTCTTACAAAATTCTGCATGTGATTTTCAAATGATCAATTTCAGAAATGCCTCCTTTTATTTTAGTAAGTGGTGCTCTCGGCCTTTATTTGGGTTGATTTTGGGTTTTGACTTCAGCCTCCCACTAAATTCTAAGTTCCCTAAAGGCAAAAACTTGTGCTTCTCCTTGGATAAACCCCAGCCAACATCTGTCTAATTGACTGTTTAAATGCTAGAATCATGTTCAATGAACAAAGGCATTCTTTTCTTGGCCGTTGGAGTATCACCGCTAAGTGCCACAAAGAGGTATCATTTTCTGTGTTCCTAAGGGCAATGCCACGTAGTAACATACACTGAGTTTCTGAAAGCTCAGGAATCATCATTTGCAATGTTTTCGCTTTATTAAAACATAGTAAGAGTGTTTACTAGATGCCTGAACTCTCACCATCTCTAGAGTGCACGTCATGAGCAGGACGGGAAGTGTGAATTTTATTTTTAAACATCAAAACTTCCACACTGAAATCTGCTTGACAGAATTGGACACAGAGGGGCACCTTAGTGGCTCAGGCAGAGCATCTGACTTCAGCTCAGGTCATGATCTTGCAGTTTGCAAGTTGGAGCCCTGCGTGGGGCTCTGTGCTGACAGCTCAGCCTGGAGCTGCTTCAGACTCTGTGTCTCCCTCTCTCTCCACCCCTCCCCTGCTTGCTCTCTGTCTCTCTCAAAAATAAACATTTAAAAAAATAATTGAACACAGAAAGGATGCTAGAGAACCTTTTATTTGCCATTGTGAACATCTTAGGAAGTGTTCTCCTGTGACACTTGACCATACTCACCCCCTTCCAGGGCATTAGGTAAGGCATGTCCGTGTCCAGGGAGACAACGAGGCACAAAATATATCATATTTTGACCATGTAAGTCCTTTTGCAAGCTTATAACATAAATTCCTCCAAGGTTCTAGGCAAGTGGAGCTTGATTTGGCTGGCTAAGGCCCTCCTCCTGAAACATTTGCATAATTTCTCTAAAGACGCTTGTGCTCTGGGAGCCTGACCCGCCACCCCTCCTTCACCTCCCCTGGCTCACCTCACACGGAAAGCGTGGCCTCAGCACATTTGCCAACGTGAAGAAGCAGCCGACTGCCTCGCTACGTGCGGCGGATTCTACCTCATTAGCGTGGTGACCTTTGAACACACACATGGCGCTCCTGAACGGGGACCTGAAACAGCAACAGTGAGGGGGGAAAGCTATGATCCATTCAGAGTGGAAACCGTCACCTCTTTGGGGACATCAATGGCAAGGCACAAGGAAAAGGAGCATCAAAGACACCAGGTCCCATGGACCAATGTCATTCTGACACTTAATCCCTTTACCTTCCGGAAAAGCCTCCCTGTTCATTTATTATATATTATGAAATATGCTGTAATTCAGACCAAAGGGTAGCAATTCTGGAAATACACCAGGCTGCGGATGTAAGTAGGGATGACTGCGCAGTAGGTTAGGGACACCTGGTTGACTGTCTACCAAATGGAATGGCCGCCTTGCATCCTGGTTTATTTGTTTTTATAACAAGTTCCAGGGAAAAGCTTCTAGCTTGGCGGTACAATTTTTTCTTTTTTACAGGAAGCGAAATAGACACGTCCTTTGCAGTCTCCTAGGGAGTGTAGCTGGCCTGTCAGCCTGCAAAAATAACTAGCGAGTCAAAGTCAAAGGCAGCCTGTCCCGCACCCCCTCCCTGAGCACCGTGTTGGCAATCTGTGGCCATAACTCTGTCACTACTCCAAAGGCAACCCTGGGCTGCCTCTGTCTTTTAGCACGCGTGCCCTGAGATGCCACATCTGTGACTGTGTTACTTTCTTCAAAATACCTGGCAGCAATGATAAAATGACACTGCAGGAGTCACAGCTGGGAGAGCCCACGCTTAGTGAGGACAGGGCCCCTGTCTCCTTGCCGAAGCTCAGCGCCGGACGCCAGCAGCCAGCACAGTGCAGAGCGTAGTGGGGATTTAGTTCAGAGCCCGATTAAACACCAAGGTCAGACTTGCTCTGCTATGTATTTACAACCCATTTCTCATAAAATACTCGTCCGTAATATCCCTTCACGCTCCCCCCTGAACTGTGACTCAGTGAGGCACTCACCCCAGACGATGCCCGCGTTCTCCTGAACCGATTGCCCCCCGGGTGAGCGGGGCTGTTTTCTCACGACAGAAAAGCTTTGCCACTCTCACCTGGACCCGGGGCTCTGACAAAACACTACTTTACCGAGGGCACGAGATGATGAGGGCTTCAGACAGGAGAGCAATGTTTTCTCTATTCATGCTTTGTAAATAACAAGCGAGATTGTGTCATTGGGAAACAGTGTAAAGAGACTATTAGAGGCATGATGATTTAAGAGAAAAATGGCTTGGTTCAAATATAACAGTAAAGTCAGGACTCGCGCGCTGGGTTCCCTCTGCCTGCACCCAGAGTCACCCATCAGTCTGGGTTTACACTTACCTGTCACGTCAATAGGTTTAACTACGTAATTTTTCAAATACTCTCCAGCCCTGTGACCTATGACTGTTCGTTAGGATGCAAATCAGCCAACTATTCCGATGATGCTCTGGACAGCCCGTGTGAAGGCAGATGACAAAACTATTATATACGACGGTCCGCTGTCTTCTCTGGGGTAGTGGGCTGTGCAGTGGGGAAAACACTGGGCGTTCTTGCAACCAGAACCCTCCTGCATGCGTGGATTCAGACAGGAAACCCGGAAGGAGGAACTCCACCCCTGTAGGGAGCATGACACAAAGACAGAGGTAGTTTGTTCGGAGATTGGATACAGGGTGGGGGGAGCTCACCACATAGCACAGAGACGCAGCCCTGACACTTTTACTTCCTGAATCAGGGGAATTACAAACACCCCCTTCCTTATACAGAAAGGGGTGATCCTATTTACCTCAAAAAATAGTGGGAGTTTGCGGGAAATTTGACACACTGCTTTTTCTTTTTCATTTAAAATAATGAGGATAGGCTTTGCTCATAATAACCCAAAATGGAAACAAGTTAAGTGTTCAACAGGTAACTGAAGACAAATATGTGACCTATTCATATGATAGAATTTCACCCAGCAGTAAAAAAAGATCAGGAAGGAATACACGTAACCTCGTAGGTGAATCCCAAACACATTATGCTGAGCAGGAAAAGTCAAATAGAAAACAAGCGCTTCTTATACATGTGAATTTATAGAAATCTGTTAGGAGCCATATACTCCCAAAAGCAAATGATGGATCCCTAACACCCAGCACCTTGGATCATGGCTGTATTTGGAGACAAGTTCTTTAAAGTCATGATTAGTTAACATGAGGCCAAAAGGGTGGCCCAATTCAATGTGGCTAGTGTCCTTCTGGAAGAGGACATTTAAACACACAGAGACCTTCAGGGCACAAGTGCACAGAGGAAAGACCAGGCCAGGACACAGGCCGTCTACAGGACAAGGAAGAAGCCTCAGGAGGGACACTTCTGCTAACACCTTGAAGTTGCACTTCTGGCCTCGAACAGTGCAAGAGAATGAATATATTTCTGTTGGGTGAGCACCCAGATTGTGGTATTTTGTTACGGCAGCCTGAGGAGGCTAATACAAAGTCTAAAAACACAAGTCAGGACAATCGCCTACACCCACGTAATTATTTTTTTAAGTCAGAACAATAATGGTCTCTTGGGAGGGTGGCTGAAGCAAGAACCTAGGAAACTTCCCGAACAGTGACTGGTCCCATCTTGATCAAGATGCATTCGATGGGCTCCAAAGTCAGCAGAAGGCACACTAAACAAAGCATGTGTGTGATACTATGTAAATCTCACCTTAAAACAAACAAACAAACAAACAAACAAAATGCCTACTTGGAGGTTGCAATGGATTGAATGTTCATGTCCCTTCACAATCCGTATGTTGAAACTCTAACCCTTAAAATGACGGCATTAGGAGGGGGGTCTTTAGGAGGTCATGAGGTCATAAATGGATCCTTCCTGAAGGAATGAGCCTCCCAAAGAAGAGCCTGGAGAGGTCCCTCTCCTGGTCCACAGCACAAGGACGCAGCAAGAAGATGACCATCCATGAACCAGGAAGTCCGCTCTCGCCAGACATTGGATGTTCGTGTTCCTGGATCTTGGACTTCCCACCTTCCAGAAGCATACGAAAGAAGTGCCTGCTGTTTAAACCATGCAGTCTATGATATTTTTGTTGAAGTAGTCTAGATGGATGAATTTATTACTGTCTAGCTGTATATTTGTTCATAATAATCTCTGAAATAATTGACTATTCTTGGAATAAATTAATGGGTGTAATAAAAATCATTTAAATGGTTTTATCTGAAAGTGCTTTTATGGTAGGGTAACAGTTCATTGGCTTCTCTCTTTTTTTTTTACTATTTTTATTTACTCATTTATTTATTCCATTTTTATAAAATCACTGTCAATTCTATATATGTTACAAAATCAACAAGACTTCTTCCCCAAGACTTTTTTTCCAGGACTCATTTTTTTCTTAAATAAGGGAGATAATATAAATAATCTCAACACAGGGCAGAAAGGGACTTGCAAAGTTGGCGGTGGGTCTTCAGAGAAAAAAGAGATGTAGAGCTGCCCTCTGTTCCCGACCATTGAAGTTGAACGTGTATGGCACAGTTGAGTCCCCAGTGTGACCACGACCTGAGCAAGTAACTTAATAACAGCAGGCTTGCTTGGTAAGTAAGATGGTGTAAAGGACCTGACAGTAGTGTGCCCAGACACAGCACGCGGGAGCTGCTTAAGAAATGTATACATTTTAGAATTTACATATTTTCTTTTTTTATGTTTACTTATTATTGAGACAGAAAGAAACAGAGCATAAGAAGGGGAGGGGCCTAGAGAGAGAGACACAGAATCCGAAGCAGGCTCCAGGCTCCGAGCTATCAGCACAGAACCCAACTCGGGGCTCGAACCCACGAACCTTGAGATCATGACCTGAGCCAGAGTCAGCCACTTTAATGACTGAGCCACCTGGGCACCCCCAGAATATACATATTTTCAAACATGCTCTTGAGAGTAAGGGAATGAGCTTTTTTTTTTTGTTTTACTCATCAAAGAAAACTACTACTGATTTGTGGAAATAGCTGTACATTTCACTTTAGCTCTAGGAGAAAACACAATTTATTTTGCATTTCCAATCCAATTGATATATGGCATTCATGGAATTTAATACAGTTTGCAAGCAATTCAACGCTGTTCATAGTTGTAATGATGGCCCCTGGTCAAAACAACGTGAATATTTGTGGGGTTTTTTTGTTTTTGGGGTTTTTTGGTTTTGTTTTTGTTTTATAGGTTACAAATCTGAAAAGGTTAGACTTTCAGGAAAGTCCCTTCCTTGGCTCCCTGGATAAATCCAGATCAATGCCGACCAAAACATGTGGAGCCCTTCAAAGTGGACACCAGAGGTGGACACCATCTAAAGCCTTCCATTGCTCTTCACATACATCAGGTGGCCATGAATTCCTTGTTTAAACTCCAGGAGATTCCTTTGTGCTGTCTCCCCACCACTCTGTTGCTAGGGTTACCTTGTGGGTGCCCACCTCTTATGCTCAGATCAAAGTCTGCTTCATGTATAAAGTTCCATACTCCAGAGATTTACTATCTATAAAAATATTCATCAGAGAACATGCATCAATACACTAACATTTCAGGGTTATAGCTCTCCTCTTCTCTCCCCTGCAAGGTGGAATTATTTTGTTTCTCGTTTGTATTCCAAGCACCTGTCATGGAGCTCAGTGTGGCTGTGTATTGTGTCCTCACTTAATAATTGCTGGAGGGATGGACAGATGGATGGATGGATGGACAGACAGATGGATGGATGGATGGATGGACAGACAGATGGATGGATGGATGGATGGACAGATGGACAGACAGATGGATGGATGCACAGAGGGATAGATGGACAGATGGAAGAATGGAAGGACAGATGGATGGACAGACGGATGGATGGACAGATGAATAAATGGTTTTCATGGAATGCAAAGGGTGCAGATGGGGGTGGAGATGAGAAGGGAAAGAGGAACACATGATCCTTTTAGACTCTGTAGTAACAAACTTTTCCAAATATGTTTTCCAAAAGCGCTTCACAACGTGGGATTTTAGGACGAAATGATGTGCAAACTGTATAAAAGATAGTTTATCTGAAGGGAGAAGACATACTCTCACTGATCCTGACCGGGGGTACGTGGTTCACCTAAGAATACATTTTTACCAGATCATATCGCCATGCTTTATTAAAGTGAAATTTACATATAAATTCAACTCTGGCTGTGATAATATTAGTTCATGCAGGAAGGAGAAAATCAACATGTAACACAACCAGAGCGGCCTCAAGGAGTGAGAAGGTGGGGACAACGCGTGAGCAGCCCCTTGACGGAGGGCAAGCCTTGGTCCACTCTCCAGGGTAAAGGTTGTGGCTGTGCTGTAAAGCGACAGCAGTAACCATGCATTTAGCACCAGCCACGCGTCCCACTGTGTTCTACGTGCTTTGCTACGGCAGTTTCCTGATTCCCACGACGCCCGGAGATCGGCCCTGTTACACCCTGACGCGGGGGGAGGAATCCATGTTTAGAGAGGAAACGCAGCTTACCCTTGCAGCGCGTTCAGTGAGCAGGACACCGGTCTCCTCGGAAATGCAGCCGCTGTGGGGGCGCCTGGGCAGGTCCGGGAGTTAAGCGTCTGACTTGATTTCAGCGAGGGTCATGACGTCAGGGTCATGGGATCTAGCCCCCACGTCAGACTCCACGCTGCATGGGGAGCCTGCTTGGGATTCTCCCCCTGCCCCTCCTCTTCCCTCCCTCGAAACAAACAAACATGAAAACTATGCAGCCTCTGTGGAACTAACCTCTGAGCTCTCCGTGGCGGCATTCCGCTGCCTTGTCAATCCTGGAAGGCTGCCTGGCCTGGGGCCTCGTTTTCTCGTCTCTAAAATTTAAGGGCACCAGGAATTTTGAAAATTTCTCTTAAATACTCATTGTTTTTTGTTTATTTTCTTTGTCTTCTGGAATGGAGATTAGCCAAAGTCGCTCTCAACAAAAACACCGTCACTGAAGATAGACACGCATTTTTGTCATATATGAAAACACCCAGAAGTGGCCGCGTGCTCAGACACTATGATCATTTGTTTACACAGGGTCGGAGGCGCTTTAACCTTGCTGTCAGGAGAAAAATCTTTGATTGCCTCACACTTAAAATTGCAATTCGACTCAGTCTGGGTCCTGTTTGTGGGAAATGTCACCTGTGCCACCGGAGATGTGCTAACGTGACAACTTGTCCGGGAGCAGTAGCTCCTCAGAACGCTGTGGCCCGCACCAGCAGGGGGGGTCTGAAGATAGCAGCAGTGATCTGACTCTCATTACAAGAAGTTTTGTATCATTCTATTCAATTAAATATGAAATTCATTGAGTGCTGTGTCTGAAATATGGTAAAGGCTGTGAAAATTATTTCCCTGTCTTCATTGTGTCTTTCTAACTCGTTCGTTCATCATACTGTGGATAAAAAAAGTATTTTAAAATGCAAATGTGACCATTGCATTTCTATGTTTACAATTCGCGGATGAATCACCCTGACTTCGGATGAGCCTAAACTTCTCAACACGACCTCGATGTCCATTAAGACCCATGTTTCTACATATTTTTGTATCCCCGCCTCCTTCCACCCTGAAGTCGGAGAATCCTGGGTGGTGTTTTCCCAACGCGTCAGTCTGTCTGCCTCACCTCCACACAGGGCCGGTTACACGACCTTCAGCGGTCAGCCAAATGGCACTACTTTAAGGAAGGCTTTTGTGCCGTAATCAGCCTGAGAGCTGCCTTCGAGGCCGCTCCAGTTCGATGCTGGAAACAGAGATCTCTGTCAAGTTTGCAGAGATGAGTGAGGCAGAGAACCTGCAATAGTTCTATGTGGGGAAGAGACAGAGTATGATGTGCCCACGAGGCGCACAGGACAGGAGAACAACACAGCTCGGTATGTTTTTCCACAAAATACCACTAGGATAGCTCTGAAGGGGCCTCAGAAAGGGCCGAAGTGTAACCTTCAATGAAATACCGAAAAACAGCAAATTAAGTCTATAATTTAATGTTGGGTACAATTTCAGAAAAAAATACATTTATATTCCTTTCACGGTATAGCCCAAATATATTTTATAAAGGCTTAAGTATTAAAGAAAAGAGTATAGTTCTAGTATCTGGCAGATGAAATATGTAAAGAAAATGATCCCATACGTGAAACATTGGTGAAAGACAAAAGTATCTCTTTAATAATATAGCGGAACAGGTGTGGAAATAAGAGAAACTACCAGAAAGCAGGACCGGCGGGAAGGCCCAGGCCAGGACCAGACTTCCTCCTGAGAGCATCTGCCGATCCCAGGTGGCCTAGGAACATATTTGTCTCTGGCTTTCCTAGACAAGCAGGCAAAGAAACCAAACCAGGAGCCCTATTCTCTATAGGACCAAGTCGCATCCTGTAGATGGGAAATGCAAGTGTGACCTCATCACGAGGTGAGCCGGGCACCGAGACCTGATGATACAGATCAACGGAACGGAATGGGAAGGAAACCTTTCCAAGTATTCCCAAGTGATTTTCCGCAAGGTGCAAACACAACTCAGAGGAGAAAGAACCTTCCAGTCTTCTCCACATATGGTGCAGGGATAATTATGTATCGACTCTGAACATTAATTAAATAATGGAATCAGACCCTCCGGGCACAAAATGGTCCATACATACAGTGGACTATTATTCAACTTTAAACAAGAAGGAAATTCTGACACATGTGGATGGGTGCGCCGTGAGAGCATCATGCTGAACGGAATAAGCCCGTCACAGACTATGATTCCACGACATGACGTAGCTAAAGCTCTCAAATCTACAGAACCCGAGGAAAGAGCGGTGGGTCCAGGAGCTGGGGGAGCTGTTTAACGGACACAGAGTTTGCAAGATGAAAAAATCTGGAGAAAAAGGTCCAGAGCAACTTGAATGCATGCACCTAACACTGCTGAACGGAACTTGAAAATGGCTGTGATGGTGCATTTTCTGTTGGGTGCTCTTCCCACAATCAAAGCACACATTACAGATGAAATCAGCCTCCTCTCATAGCAGTTCCCCACACTGACCTCCAAGAAGCCACAGACTTACATAGAAGAGTGTATACTATACACATCTAGAAGATAGCATACGAGAATCTTTTGCGGGCGGGCCGAGTGGGAAGGCGTGAAGCCAGCAGCCCAGGCCAGGAGAGTCAGTAGGGAGGAAACGGACCTCATCGGCAGTTCGCAGGCTGGTGTTTCAGAAGGCGGCGTTTAAGAAAAGGAAACGACAATCAAAAGGTAAACTCTTGGACCCTCTATTTGACAAAAGACTCGCATCTAGAAAACGATAGGAACTCTTCCAACTCACTAATAAGAAAAACACAATAAAAAAAGATGGGCAAAAGATTTCAATAGAAATTTCACTGACGATGCAGGAATGATTCATAAACACCCAGTAAGGAGTCTGGCATCACGGGCCCTCAGGGCAAACGTAAATTCCAGTGTCCAGTTTAGAACGTAAGGAGCTCAGAGCAGCCATTCCGTCCCTGCAAGAAAAAACAGGAATCGGTGGGAAAATCAGCGTTTTTTCTCAGATCTGGAAGAGACGGGGTTTGGGGTGGAGGCAAACTGCTGCCCCAACACTGAAGAGACAGGAAGACAGAGTCAGGGCTCACCTGAGCGGACACCAACAAGGGGAAATGGCCTTGAGAACCAGCCCCAGGGGAGGAAAGCTTTCTAATAATTCAAGGAATTTCTGGGGGCGCAGTGTAAACAACTCTGAGGGGTCAGAGTCCAGAGGGACCCAGTCATGTGCCCCCTCTCACCCTGTGGTGAGATTTATCTGCAGGAGCCCGACTGGGACCCACAATAAATATTACAGTGAAATCTCGCCGTGTTTTCTCCACCAGGAAGGAAAAGAAACCACCCTGAGTTGTGCCAGGACCCTCTGTTCTTCACCGAGGTCAGCCTTCGGGGAACACTGGGGACCAGAACTGAGCCTGCTGAGAAATTGCTGGAGCCTCCCTCACCTGGGGCAGGAAGATCCCCAACCCCAGCCCCTCAGCCCTCCGTGCAGGAGAAGGTAGGAAAAAACCACAACCTGATACCATCATACTCCCAGCAGAGAAGCTGTAATCAAGAAGACAGACAATAATACATGTTGACAAGGAGAAATCAGAGCCCTCATATATTAACATTATGGAATGTAGCGCGAGTTTATGGAATGTAATTGGCCCAGCCACTTTGGAACAAACTCCGTCAAGCAAGCTCTTAAATAGACAGGCACTCACAGCTAGACTCGACGGTTCCGATCTGTAACAGCCACGCTGCGGAAAGAGGATCCCCCCCCCACCTAAAATCTGGGTTAAATGTGGACACTCTAAAGAAAGTTTGCTACTTACAAAGGAAGCTTTCTGGAGCAAGCAGGAAAGAAGCCTGCTTTGGGGAGTTTTATTGGAATGGTGGGGGTGGTGGGGGAGGGGAGGGCCAGAGAACCTTCCTGTGTGGGCAGACACTTGCATGGTTTGAATTTTCTGCCTAGAGGGAGCACGTGGGTATTCTGACCCAGTTTTCCAGATGCAGGACACAGAGAGTGAGGGAGAGGTGGTATTTTAAAAGCTACCATCAGTCAAACATCAAAAAAAAAAAAAAATAGAGTGAGAACCACAAATGTAAAAGATACCAGTCAACACTACCCAACTCCAAGGTGGCCCCAGGAAGACGAGACGGTGCCCGAGGACAGCTGGCTCGGAGATGGAGAGAAAAGGGAGTTCCTAGGCAGAGGTGCCATTTGCATTAGGCAGCAATCACCCTGACGTGAGAGACTTGGATAGAGGACCGTTACTTCTCTTCAGTGGTTTTGGATCAGAGGTTGGTCTTTGCAAAACCCAAGTGTTTTATACAAGTTTCAGTTCTGCCGGGGTTTTTTTCTTTTTCCTTTTCTCTCTCTTTCTTCATGAAACTGTCAAGAAAGCACACAGTGATATTCTGGATGTTGTTATAACTGATGACAGTTTGGGGTGATAGTGGGGTTCGTGGGGTCCAGAGCCAACGACCAGGAAGGAGTTCTTGAAGTGTCTTTGGTGCAAAAAGGTGATTTTATTAAGGCCCAGGGGACAGGACCCATGAGCATGAAGAGCTGCCTGGGGACCATGAAGAGACATTGGTTATAGACTGTGGTGCTGGAGGGAGTTAAGTCCAGGGAAGTTTCCAGCGAGATTTTCACCAGCTAAAGAAGACTCCCAGGGCCCTGGAGGCCTGGCTCTTCTCCAGCTAAGGTGGATTTCCCTCCAGCAAAGCGTCAGCGATAGGCAGCCGGGAGTTCCTGGAGAGACGTTTTACTCTCCCGCCTGGAGCATGTGTCCCTGGGCTGCAGGGCGTGAGGAAACTTGGTTCTATCTGCCGTTTCTTTCCGCCTCTGTTCCCACATCACCAATGAGGGTGAAGGACTCAGGTCCTGACCATGGAGGGTGATGGAGACTCAGGTGCTGACCGTGGAGGGAGATAGACTCAGGTCCTGACCGTGGAGGTAGATGGACTCAGGTGCTGACCGTGGAGGGTGAGGGACTCAGGTGCTGACCGTGGAGGGTGATGGACTCAGGTCCTGACCATGGAGGGTGAGGGACTCAGGTCCTGACCGTGGAGGGAGATGGACTCAGGTCCTGACCGTGCAGGGTGAGGGACTCAGGTCCTGACCGTGGAGGGAGATGGACTCAGGTCCTGACTGTGGAGGGTGATGGACTCAGATGCTGACCGTGGAGGGTGAGGGACTCAGGTCCTGACCGTGGAGGGTGAGGGACTCAGGTCCTGACCGTGCAGGGTGAGGGACTCAGGTCCTGACCGTGGAGGGAGATGGACTCAGGTGCTGACCGTGGAGGGTGAGGGACTCAGGTGCTGACCGTGGAGGGTGATGGACTCAGGTCCTGACCGTGGAGGGTGATGGACTCAGGTCCTGACCGTGGAGGGTGAGGGACTCAGGTCCTGACCGTGGAGGGTGAGGGACTCAGGTCCTGACCGTGCAGGGTGAGGGACTCAGGTCCTGACCGTGGAGGGAGATGGACTCAGATGCTGACCGTGGAGGGTGATGGACTCGGGTGCTGACCGTGGAGGGTGAGGGACTCGGGTCCTGACCATGGAGGGAGATGGACTCAGGTCCTGACCGTGGAGAGTGAGGGACTCAGGTCCTGACCGTGGAGAGTGAGGGACTCAGGTCCTGACCGTGGAGGGAGATGGACTCAGGTGCTGACCATGGAGGGTGATGAACTCAGGTCCTGACCATGGAGGGTGAGGGACTCAGGTCCTGACGATGGAGGGAGATGGACTCAGGTCCTGACCGTGGAGGGTGATGGACTCAGATCCTGACCATGGAGGGTGAGGGACTCAGGTCCTGACCATGGAGGGTGAGGGACTCAGGTCCTGACCGTGGAGGGAGATGGACTCAGGTGCCTACTGTGGAGGGAGATGGACTCAGGGCCTGACCATGAAGGGAGATGGACTCAGGGCCTGACCATGAAGGGAGATGGACTCAGGTGCTGACCGTGGAGGGTGAGGGACTCAGGTCTTGACTGTGGAGGGAGATGGACTCAGGGCCTGACTGTGGAGGGTGAGGGATTCAGGTCCTGACTATGGAGGGTGATGGACTCAGGTGCTGACCGTGGAGGGTGAGGGACTCAGGGCCTGCAGGATGGGATCCTGATCATCTTTCCCTTTGTTTTCCTGTTTCCTTTGTTCTTGGGCAGCGGCAGCGGGAGTGTGGGGGCAGGTGACACAGTCCACTCGGGGGGGGGTTGTGGCCTGGCAACTGGTCTTCTGCGTCCTCATCATCATGTTCAGGAATGATGTCAGGTGGGGAACCTGCAGGCTGGCCCCGTTTTCCCAGATGTCAAGGCAGCACCTACTATGAACCACACTTCTAGGTCTTGCACCACAAGGGATCTAGATATAAAACTCCTATTAAAACTCAGCCCTGGGGGCGCCTGGGGGGCTCAGTTGGTTCAGAGTCCGACTCCTGATTTCCACTCAGGTCAGGATCCCTCCATCATGAGATTGACCCCACGTCAGGCACTGTGCTGAGAACGTGGAGCCTGCTTGGGATTCTCTGTCTCCCTCCCTCTGCCCCTCCCACACATTCTCCCCGCCCCCACTCTGTCTCAAAAATAAATATTTTTTAAAAACCTCAGCTACATTTCTATACATTGATGACAGCATTGGGGAAACACAAATTTTAAAATAATTTTTATAAGATAAATAAAATAAAATACTTTTTACAAAATAAGAACAAACAGAAACCAGCAAGAAGGCTACCAATAGAGATTCAAATCCTTTCCAGGCATAACTGTAAGCCTTTATTAAAGGTAATTAAATAAGGCTAAATAAATGGAAAAATGTGTGTACTCATGGGTTGTAAAAACATCAGTTCCTCTGAACATTGCCTGAAGAACCAATTAAATTTTTCATGGAACTTCACAAATGCATTCCCCAATTACAGAGAATTTGCAAAACCTGCCAATTTATTGCTGCAGAAAGGCCAGGTGGAGAGAAGCGCCTGCCCTGATGTTACCCTCACTATGAAGCTGTGACATTTAGGGGGTGCGGGTCCCCCAGGCCTGCAGAAGCAGGTCAGGACCGAAAGAAACTGAATAAATAGTCCTGAAAAAATAACAAACTTCATATCCGTGGAAACTACCTTTAGCACCGAGAAGCCTAATAAGGAAGAAATCTCCAATAAATGGTGTCAAGACGACTCCAGTTCGTATTTTTTAAAAAAGTTAAATCAGTGCTGATTCCATATGATTATCCCCCAAATTAATCAGAATTGGACTACAGAATTGAAATGGATTACAGAATTGAAATGGATTACAGAATTGAAAGCAAACCCAAAATTTTTTAAATGTTGTAAGGAAAATGGCAGATATTTTTCACGTCCCTAAAAAGGAATTCTTTGATCTTTGATGTCCAGTCTTTAAAGAGAACAAATAAGTGTTCACATTAAAATTATATTAAGATTCATACATTTTATTCAACAAGTCACCAGAAAGACATTGACCACTGGGAGAAGATATTGCAAAGCACACAACTAAAATTGGTTAATTTTCATATTATATAAAAAACTGAGGGGCGCCCAGGTGGCTTAAGCAGCCAAACTTTAGCTCAGGTCGTGATCTCATGGTTCGTGAGTTCGAGCCCCACATCAGGCTCTGTGCTGACCGCTGGGAGCCCGAAGCTGCTTCAGATTCTGTGTGTGTTTCTCTCTCTCTCAAAAATAAATAAACAACATTAAAAATAAAAACAAAATAAGACAAACAAACAAACAAAACTGAGGACCCAGTAAGGAGCATGAGGAGATTTGTGTCCATGGTGAGTCATTGCCGCTTGACTCTAAATCCACCTTCTCAGCCCTGCTGTGTGCCAACGGGGACAGCCCTGCCCACGGAGATCCCCAGCTGCCCGGCTCTAAGCTGGGCTCTGTCCGTGGACACCACTGCATGGTCATGGCCAAACCGTACCAGGAAGAGGTTTCCTGTTCCAGTTTTGCTGTGCTGTTTTTACTGCCTCCAGGGGCCAGCGTGCAAGAGGCCCAGTGGCATCCACCTCTGTGGCACCCCGCACGGCCAGCTGTGCCCCGAACCCTCAGTAAATGCCCCCCACCACTGCGTGAGGACCAGCCCCACCCACCCCCGAAAGCCTGCAATTTCTCCCCGGGACAGCAGTGCCATCTCCGGGGTCTCAGCCTGCTCTCCCTTCCTGCCCCCCTCCAGCCACCCCCTTCTAGGCACGCGTGCAGTGAAGACCACTCTACTCTGTAGCAATTCTTTTATTAAATTTTCACAGTTTTGAGGGCACCCGGTGCCTCGTCAGTCAGGCATCCGACTCTTGATTCTGGCTCAGGTCATGATTTTACAGGTTTGTGAGTTCAAGTCCTTCATGGGGCTCTGTGCTGACAGCATGGAACCTGCTTGGGATTCTCTTTCTCCCTCCCTCTCTGCCCCCTTCCCGTTCTTGTTCTCTTGCTCTCTCAAAATAAAGAAATAACTTTAAAAAAATTCACAGGTCTCCCAATGGGATCTTGACTGACACCATGTTGATAGCAGTGTGCCTTATAGTGGAAAATATTGGAAGAAAATTAAATATTCATCAGCAGTAGAAAATATCATTAAACCTTGCCACACACATGCAAAATAATATATCTAGGATTAAAAATAAATACACCACAGCTATACACATGAACATAACTGAAACTAAAAAGTATCCTGTTGGCTGAAAACATCATGCAACACTATGCAGTAGGATTCATATTTGTTTTTTAACTGGAAAAATCAAATAATATATTATTTTGAGATACAAGCATTTTTAAAAGTTTATTTATTTTGAGAGAGACAGAGATAGCATGAGAGGGGTAGATGCAGAGAGAGAGGGAGAGAGAGAATCCCAAGCAGGCTCCACGCTGTCAGCACAGAGCCCAACGTGGGGCTCAAACCCACAAAGCCGTGAGATCATGACCTGAGCTGAAACCAAGCGTTGGATGTTTAACCAACCAAGCCACCAGGGGTCCTGAGGTATAGGCAGTTTTTAGCCAATATGATATCAAGGTGCGGGGGACCAGCCCACGCACCAGAGTCTAAGGGTCTGAGTAGGGGGTTGGTGTCGGCGAAATATCTATAAGAAAGAACACAGACAACATGAATGGTGGAAGAGACCACACTTTACTGTGAAACTTGGTGTCTTATATACCATAGGTGATTACATCTTTCTTTTAATGACTACATTGTTTGCAACTTCTTAGGAATCACATGTTTCAGAAAGGATCATTGTTTTCACGGAGGACAGAACAGAGAGTTAAAGATAGAAGTGAAGTACAATACAAAAGATCAAAAACCATAATTGTTCACTCAAAATACATCAGCGAAGGTCTTATTTTGCATACATAGTGTAATATTAACTGAAGCTTATGACAAGGCTACTTTTCTTTAAAAGTTTAAACAATAGTCTGTGAGTAAGGTGCCTCTAACCAGGGAGGCAGTTTCAATAAGAAAGTCTGCCCATTTACAGAAGCCGCAATTACCAAGTGGCATGAACAATAGGGAAACTAACTCCAGTCTCTGATCCATTGAGGTCAGGCAGTCAGGCGCACACATTTTCAAGTAGGGGAAGCAGGGTCCCAAAGGCCACACAGCGCTTCTGGCTGGCTGGGCCCCAACATCAAGGGAATCCTACGCAGAAAACTGGTCATAGTGTCCACCCTTTGGGGGTGAGGAGATAGATGGGCTCAAGTGTTGGTGCCAGTAGTGTTCTATTTCTCGGGCTCTGAAGGAGCGCATGGAGCTGTTTGTTTTAATATTGTGCTTTTAAAATATGTGTGGGGACATGCATATCTATATATAACATTTCACCTGATTGTTGTAAATGTGTATGAGCAGAGCGAGACTTGCCAAGTCTAAAGTCAGGAGAAGATAGCACAAGTTAGAATAGTCCCAAAGAGAAAATTTAGATTTCCAAGTCAACGGGCAGACAAACTGCGACAACTAACAGCAATAAATTCATAGATCAAAATTATAAAGTGAATATGTGATGAATGTAAATGAATAAAAGATAATAGAATGACAAAATGATGATTGATAAATAAACCAATAGTGTTTGAAAATAAACAAAAACTCTCGCTAGGGAGCGTATCAATACAAATCGAGAGAATGTACTATGTTCCTTGATTTAGTTGAGTTTTAAGTAAATGAAATCATCGCGATGCCAAGGTGGCAAGCCTTTGGGTTATGTTGTTTCTGCTGGAGCTCTGTTATCACATCTTTTTCTGAATCTTATTTGACAATAATTACCAGGAACGTTTTAAATAGCCAAAGCTTTGCTCCAGTAAATCCACGGCTAACGAAATGTTTTCTGCACAAACACTTAGAAATCGTGTGCATGTTATCCCAAACTGGAAACCTCCGGAAGGCACAATGTATGTGGCTGTGGTGTCTCTACACAAATAAACCGTAGAACTGCCCAGAATGTCGATGGCAGCTATTTCATGAGGTGGGAAATAACCGTCATGACGTTAATTACACAGTGCTTTACCGCACGCATATAGGATCACACACAACAGAAAAAGAGAGACGTTTGTCAAAATCTTGATCGCCTTGATTCCAGGTGAGGGGATCTGCGTGGCGTTCCTCTTTTTCTCCCTGGTTTGTATTATTATTTCTAAGCGTTTTTGTGCTTTCCTTACCTTTGACGCTCACTGTCTTCACAATTGTGGGGGAGAGGACAGTAAAACAGCACTGGTGTGAGTACGGTATCTTTCTGTCACCTCTTCCTTGGATCAAAGGCGGTAGAACTAATATTTTGTTGACTGGACGTTCCGCGCGGCGGACAGAAGGTGAGAGGGTGGGACTGACGGACACGAGCTTCCCAGGGAGAGTTTGCCTGGAAGGGAACTGTCACGTCTCAAATATCCGCCCCAGAGAAGCAATTCCTTCTACTTTCTCATTTTGCTGCCGGCTAAAGGATGCCTTCGTCCCCCAGTCATGGGTCCGATTCATGCCTGTCCCCAAGTGGAGACCGCGTGGAGGGAAGGGTCTGGGACCCCTGCAGGTGCCTGCGTGCCGGCTGGTCCTCCCCGGGGGCGAAGCGGGCGTTTCCAGCTTGTGGGAAGCACGGCAGCCACTGCTCTGCGGAGACAGCTTCCTGGGTCCTTGCTCTGACGTGAGCCTCTCAGACCTTCTGCTTGGAAAAACGTCCTGTCGTCATGGGCTGGGGACCAGCGTGGGCCCTTCACTGTGCTCACATTCATCCCTGCAGAGCACGCCGAGGGCCCCCCTTGCAAGGTTCCAAATCTGAGTCATGATCAGAAGCTCCTGGGAAGACAGAAGTAAAAATAACAACAACAACAACAACAACAACAACAACAACAACAACAATAATAATAATAGATCCCAAGCCCATGGGCTACAGAACCGGACAGCTGCTCAGCCCACCCTGGGAATCAGAGTAGCCAGTTTCTACCACACGTGATCAGCTAACGCAGAAGCCTCAGGTGTAGAGGCAGGGCTGCGGCGAGGCGGGCTCCCAGCTGGAGCCGGCAGCGCAGGCAGCATAGACGCTGCTGGTGAGGTGGCCAGCATAGACGCTGCTGGTGCGGTGGCTGCAGGAAGGGAGCGCGCTGGCATTCAGCTTCCGGCCACGGCAGGAGGCAGTTTGCTGAGTGTTGAAGGGGTGGGGGTAACCTTCCTCCGAAGCTCAGGGTGGAGCCAGCGGCTCCGCCCCCTGATGTCTGTCCTGCTCCAAGGAGACAGACAGGTTACATTGTTGCCAGAGAATTCTGACGGCTAAAAAAATATTGGTGCAACCCACTGGGTTGGAAGGAAAAGGAAAAGAACGAAAATCTTTTCTTTCTTCTTCCTTCTTGCCTTCCTTCCTCTCCTCTCCTGCCCTCCTCTCTCCTCCCCTCTTCTCTCCTTTCCCTTTTTTCCTAAACTAGGGCCACAAATCCGGAGGTCCACTAGAACAAAAAGTGAAAGCCCAGTCCAGGCCAAATCCTGGAGGCCAGCTCGAGTAAACCACACCACACAGGGAATCGGGGTTTGTGTTAGGAATGTCCGTCCATGTTCCGCCATCAGGATTGGGCGGCTGTGTGTCCTCTCCTGGTTCAGGGAGCATCAGAGCTCTGCAAATCCATTCCAAGGTCTGGGTCAAGTGAACCCACAGGCGAGACTGGGGCTTGCTCTACTTGCAAGTCCTAAGGCCGCCATCCCCTCCGGTCCTGTGGTCAAGGCTACATCAGGGTTCATTCCCAAGGAGAGAGGAACCCTGGATTCTAAACTCCGCCCAACCACAGAGCTGCACATGCTTCTGGAAAACTGAAAGACTTAGCCAATGAAACTCCCCATCCCTTCGGGCATAAAAATAGAAGCGGAGCAGCCTGACGCTCCGAGGCAGGTTTTTTTAGCCTCACTGGCTGTGGGCAAATGGTAAGGTGGCAAGCTCTAATATGTTCTATATTTAGGCTATGTATGTTCCTATAAGAAAAATTATATCATAAGTTGCAGTATTTAGAACTGACTTTGGATTGGAGGCGCCTCGGGCACAGAGAGGGAAGAAAACCCAGCTCTGTCTCTAACTGGCAGGTCAGTTCACTTTCCCAAGCCCCCACCTCTCCTCTCGGAAGTGTGGGGCACGTGCCTGGCCTCGTTCCAACGTGAAGAGCGTATGAGATAACGGTACCCGACGCCTGGCCGGAAGTGAGGGGTCCGTCCATGCCGATGGTTTCACAGCCATGAGTCTACAGAAGAGTAACGTTCCTGCCGTGTTTAGTGCGCTCGTTAGTTTGTGTCTCTCTAGGTGCGGGCGCGATGCGGTGACCGTGTGGGAGGGCCTAGGAGATTCCAGTTTAGGAGAACGTTTGGAAGGAGGCACAGAGGCAGCGCTGCAGCGCAGGTGGCCAACCGGCCGGCGATGGTGAAGTCGTTGGTTCTTCTTCAGGGAACAAGCCCGAGTTCAGCTTCCGTCTGCCCGGACTAATGAGGAAGCACAGACTCTCCAGAGGGAAGCGGAGGACAATCAGGGACGTGAACGGGAATCTGTTAAATATTCTTGCAGCAGCGAGGGAAGAGCACCTGCTGGTAGACCGGCAGTGGAAAGCGCTTATTTCCTGCTGGTGTTAATCCCGCGGGCGCAGGTGGGAGCCAAGGTGTCTGTGTCTGCGCGTCCCCTTCGCTCTCAAGGACTGCACCAGCCAGCGGAAGGCCTCAGCTAATCTGCTTCGAATTTACATATTGCAGGAAAGATCTGAGACTGTGGAGACAACTTTATTAACTTTTAAATAAAGTTGATGTCTAATTTCCTACACCGGCCCGGAGACTGGAGGCAAGAAGCGACTCTCAGACTCTCCGTTCCTCCTGTTCATTAGTCCGTCATGTCACACGTGTCTCGGGGGAAAAAAAATTAGAAAGATGGATAGATGGGGGAAAAATGACTTCCTCGGGCAATTTTAAGGCAGAAAAGTTGATTGAGAATTATCCTAATTATCCTCCTGACCACACTGTGTACCCTGTAGGTGGGTGATTGAAAGCCTTACTGTTTCTCAGGCTAATGAGACTTAAGTGCAATTTTTCTCACCCTAAGTCACGTTTCCCTAGATATTTTTCAAACTATGACATTGGGCTGTCAGAGAGCAAATGGCGCTCTCCAGAAATCCCCTGGCTTCTGTCTTTCCAGCAGACTTGTCCATGCGCATCTCAGATAGGTTAACACTTGGTTACATTGGGTTTGGTCTACACTGAAATTGCACGACAGTTTGGCTTGGTGTAGACAACCGTTTTTATGTCCTGTCTGAATCGTTTGTCTTTCTTCCCATGGAGGTACTTTTTCCTCTAAATCCAGAGAGATTTTTCTCTCTTAATTGCACTTGGGAAATAAATATCAGAGTAGGGCACAAGATTAAAAATGTATATTTTTGTAGGGCACCTCTGTGGCTCAGTCAGTTAAGCATCTGACTTCGGCTCAGGTCATGATCTCATGGTTCGTGGGTTTGAGCCCCGCGTCAGGCTCTGTGCTGACAGCTCGGAGACTGGAGCCTGCTTCAGATTCTGTGTCTCTCTCTTTCTCTGCCCCTCCCTTGCTCACCTTCTGTCTCATCTCTCTCTCTCAAAAATAAATAAAGACTAAAAAAAATTTTTTAATGTGTATTTATATAAAGTAAGGAAACAAAAACAAGATGTGCGTTCTATCCTGCAATGATCTCGGGAAGGTTTGTGCGCGGTTCCAATGTGGAGGACGAGTGGGTCGATTAAATAGCAGCCGCGTCCCTAGAAACACAGCTGTGCGCTCATCAGTCACTCTCCGCTCCTGGAAGATCGTGGCCGTTTGTGTGTAAATGGTGTGTGACCAAATCTAGCCCAAGTGGAAGCAGATTTCTATGAGTTGGGTTCGTTTTACTTTTCCTCACTCACTCATTCAAAATCATTCGTTCATTCGTTCAAAAATGATAGCATCCTGTTTGTACCAAGTAATTTGCACTGTCGATTATGAATTCAAGCCCATCCCTACCTGTTTGGAAGAAAGGAAGGTAAACATAAATTGTGTGGAATGTGATGTGTTCTACAATAATAACAATACAACCGTATTGTAAGGTGTTTCTAGGATTCAAATGAAGGGTAATCTCCTCTGAGGATGAAGGAGGAAGGAATTCCAGCAGAGACATGAAACCGCAGGCAGAGTCTAGATCAGTGGGCCTCGTGGGGGGTCGAAGGACGTTTTTAGTTTCGGTCTAAAGTTCTCTTTCCCTGAACTCTTCTATCTAATATAACATATGTGTCTGTTCATTTCGTTCGTGTCTAATAAGCATAGTTAAAACTTGTTTACTCAGGACGTTAGCATTTGGGAGCGTGTTCTAGTGCTTCTTCAGACAAACAGAATTTTTCAAAATTAATTATGTGTGATGAATAACAACACTAACTTTTATCCTCTTCTCTAACCATGTGCTCAAGCCGCAGCCGCTTAGTAATAAAAACCTACGTACAGTGCTGACTATCAGCACCTCAGCCCCTCTGTTTCTGATGTTCCGAAGGGAAGCCTGTGAATGCTGATTCACATTCCGTTCCCTCAGCTCCCTCTCCATGCCTAGTGGTGCCCATAAAGGGGGATGTTTAGTGGCAGTGATGGAGACAGGGTCATAGAGCTTTGATTTACTAACTAAATCAACAAAATAGGCCAATCGTTTCCTTCCCTTTCTCTTCTTCCGGATTTGGATATTAACATGACATCAGCATCACCTACAGCATTTTGTATCATGACAGGAAGGGCTCAGAGAATTGAAAAGACACCTACTCTGAAATCACAAAGCCGAGAGCTGCCTACACACCTCCAGAATCCTCGCTTTGTGAGAAACACAAGCTTATGTTTATTTAAGCTGCACTAGATTGTGTTTTCTGTCCTTGAAGACAAATGCCAACTTGTTACCCAACACTTGTTCTTCATCGGTAAGAATTAGCTTCGTTATGGTGTAATACACTAGACCACTCTACCAATCTTATGTGCAGCAGAGTAAACTTTGTGTTCCAGGCTGACCTGCTACCACATCCTCTGTGACAATGCAGAGCGGAGGTCCTCACGCCCACGGGTGCTTTTATCGAAACCGATTAGCTCAACTCCTTGCCTTCTAGCCTACACTGACACGGCCCGTCTCGCCACTCTTGGGTACACGGCAGTCTCTTCAGTTCATCTTGGGGTATTTGGAAGCAATAACTGGACCTGGATCATTAGCGTCCCTCTCATAATTCTGCCTGTGAACTATGTGTCACGTTCTTCTTATTAAATCGATGACAGTGATGTTCATTCTCTTGGAAAAGAAGCAACATCAACAGCTCAGGCTGGATTTTATTGCTTTTATTATGCTCTGAACAATTTCTCTAAACCTGTATCAGAGCGTGCATGGATACGTCCTTTTCTTCTATGAAAGTCCGCCGACATTTCCTGAGTGCTTACTTTGTCCTAGGCGACGGGAGTGACGGCAAGTAAATCACACAGTCCTTATCTTTTGAGAGTCTGGAAGCTATTAAAGTTTAAGCTGATAGGGACTGATAAGTAGACTCCTTTTGATATTATTAATAAATTTGTTCTTTCACAGTAAATTGTAAGATAATTGTGAAAAACAATATGTTACCTTACTGATGATTACATTCTTGAGATGACAGGATGCAAAAATCTTGTTTTATAAAATTTAAGTACAAATGTCTTAAAAAATCTTGAGAGAGGGAGAAAGAAAGAAAGAATGTGCGCAGGAGGAGCAGGAGAGGGACAGAGAGAGAGAGGAAAAGAGAGAACCCCAAAGAGGTTCCATACTGTCAGCACAGAGCACAACTTGAGCTCAATCTCATGGACCATGAGGCCAAGACCTGAGCCGAAATCCAATTTTTAATACATATTAGTCAATCCTGTCAATCATTTTTATGTCACTTCTACATCATCATCTATATAATTGAATACAGTTTTGAATCTTTCCACACAGCATGAATATATTGAATTGAATTAACACAAGGAGCCCAATGAAATCTCTGAATTTATTCTCAAAATGTAAGTTGAGAAAGCTGTTATTAGCTTTATTCCTAACAATTAAGAGATATGGAGGAGAAAGGTAGGATATGAGTCCGATCTTTCCAAGGTTTCAATCTTTTAAGAGAAGATATGTCACATACGAGCAAGACATGTCTTCTAACTGTGAGGCTGTTTAGTTCTCCTGTAATGTCAGGTCCAACGTCGAATTAAAATGGAGATCTTCTGAAACATTGCACTGCAGATGACATAAAGTAATTTGAGGACAAGCCCATTGCAATACAGATAAGCTATGTTAGAAGTAAGATCTAGCTGCATATCTATTCATCCGCTCACCCATTCCGCCTTTAACAAGATGACGAGGGGGAGTTTTCTCGTCCGTGTGCTGTCCTAAGAAAGAGGGAAAAAAAGAGATACCAAGTAATAACTCCAGATGTTTCTGAGTGCCATGCAGAGCTAACCCTCAGAAGCAGAGCTGTGCCTGCCGCCAGCCAGCCCCTACGTGAAGCCTGCGCAGCCTGGGGTGGGGGGCCCTGGGGTGGTAAGTGCCGCTTCCCCTCGCTGGGCGAGTTGTGAGACTGCCTCTCTTCTCTCTAAAGCCAAAGGAGTAGAAGCCAGAGGGCATCACTCAGTGCTGGGAGGAAGGGCAGCCGGAGTCCTCAGAGATCCGAGCGCACAGCCGCTGGAGCAGGAGGTGACGGGAGCACGAGGACAGCTCTCCCCCTGTGACTCACGGTCCACAAGGACGGGGCTGCTGGAGGTGCTCGTGGGGTCTGGATCACTGTCAAGTGTTTCTGAGCAAAGGATGGGGTCCCCGTCTCTTCATTCTTGTCCCTGCAGCCTTCGGAGAGTGTTGAAGGGGGCCTTGACTTTTTATTTTTTTATTCCAAAGGAAACCCCACAGAGATTAATGGAGGGGCAAAACAGATGGCCCAGCAAATACAATCCCCGTTTCTGAAAAGAAGGAGTGAGTCCCAGGAGAGACACCACTGAGTGACCGAACTCCATCCTTGCAACAGTCATTGGTGACAGATGTGACTGAGGTGACATTAACAGTCCCCGCAAGAAGGCAAACATCAGACACACAGAAGTCACCACTCACCAGAGGCCACACAGGACAAGAGCTATAACCTGATATTTGCCCCTTTCCTCCGAATGAGGGTGTCACTAGTGAAGGTGAGATGGTGTCTCACAGTGAGCGACCCCTCCCCCTTCCCCAGGCTCCGGAGGTGACAGCAATGCCTGCCCTGAAGCACAGGGTAAAATCAGGTGAAGGTTAAGGTTTTAAAGATTTCAGAATGAAAATTCACAGAAGCTTATGGATCGTGCCTCATTAGAACTTGAGGATCAGAAAAACCGATACAATATAGGACAAACGAAAGCTATGAGTGGCAAAGGAATAAATACATAATCACAAGGTTATTATGAAAAATTCATCAGTCTTCTGAGTACCTACTGGATACTAACCATGGTGTACATCGAAGTGTATAAAGATGAAACTCCCAGGCTCCCACCTTCTGACGTCTGTAATCGAGGGAGGCAAAGACAGTCAATTCCAGGGCAGCTTGCTAAGTATGACATACTTGGGGTGTTGCAGCGACAGGCAGCGACCCCTCAGCCACGGGGGTACGTAGCTGTGGGGTGGACGTTGGTAGGAGCAGAGATAAAATTATAGGGTTAATAGGGGAAAAAACCTTATTGGAGAGACACTGGGTCTGAGGTTTGGGAACAGACTAGGTGTTGGGTCACTTTTTCAAGAAAGAAGGGACAGGGCCCAACGTGAGAAAGGACATGGTGGTTAATGGCCCCTGGTCTTCAGAGGATCACAGATGGTTCCCACATGCCGAGCGCCATCTGGGGCACCGCCTGTTTGTGAAAGAGTCAGGAGCCTGGAAGAATGAGGAGATCCTGTTCAGAAAGATGTAAACAGAGGCCGTGGCTTTAAGACTGTGCCTTGCAAATCTTAACAAACTTTGAAAGATTCTTCGTCAGCACTAGCTCACACAGGGAGGAAAGCTGACCAGAAGCAGTAATAATGACTAAACCACAGAGGCGTGTCAGGTGTGCTCTGGATCTCAGGGGTCCAGGTCTTGAGTGATTACTTGACCTTCCATATGAAGACACCTGTAAGGATTAAATAAGAATTTAAAATATATAAATATGTGAGACTAGGCAGTTGTCATTCTAATGCATTCATTTCACTAATGTGGTAAGTGCTTATGTTCAGTTAATTAATTTCCCAGAACTGTTTGCTACTACAAACAAACATCTGATAATACCGGAGTATCACGTAGCGATGCCCCTAAGAAATATGCTAAACCAAGACTGTAAAATACTGGAAGATTAAAGGATTAAAGTCATGACTTACTAGTTCCTATAAATGGCCTCGCATGTGACTATATTAACGTGTGTCCCTGATCAATCCCCTAGGAGAGGTCTAATGAAAGAATGAGTTGCCCCTCGCATGAATATTTCTCCAAGAAAAGGAATGTGACAAATAGTTCGGGTTAATTTTTATAAATATTTGAAATGATCTGTATATTTTCTTGTTGGCTTCCCTGCCCCCCAAATACTTTTCTAAGTGTTTGACATTTATTCAGTAAACATCTATGCAGACTGGTCAGTATATGTGGACACTGTGACAGGGATAAAAGACAATGTATAAAAGTGCGCTTATGCTCAAGGACTTAACAGAACACAAGGGAGGCACCACTCACCAGACAAAGCGGTTACAAAGTTGCAAGGTAGCATGGCATCCCCGGGGATGAAAGGACCAGGTGCTAAAGACCATTGCTCACTTCTCGGAGACCCTGACCCTTCCGCTCCCAGCAACAAAGACAGACCTCACAGCAACACATCTGATGGGTCCGTAAACTCTAGAGATTTTCTTCCACCACAATTCGATTTCGGTTTCTTGAAAAGTAACATGTGCCAGGTGTTTTCTGATGATGTCCTGAGGAAGTATGAAATGTATCACTGCAGAAATTGTCACAATTTGAATTCTTCTCTTCTTTACTCACAGGGTCATCCTTTATTCATTAGGGACAAGCTGCTATATTGTTATACTGTTAGGTAGTCAATCTTGATGATGATTTGCTAAACCTAATCGATCAAGTCCAAGAACGTTTAATAAGGTACTACCCCTGAAATTCCAGCTAACAATATAATGCCCACGATGCCTTCTAGCAATTCTGGAGTTAAAGAAAATATCTTGGGGCGCCTGGGTTGCTCAGTTGGTTGAGCGCCCGTTTTCAGCTCAGGTCATTATCTCACAGTTCGTGGGTTTGAGTCCCACGTTGGGCTCTGTGCTGACAGCTAGCTCAGAGCCTGGAGCCTGTCTTCATATCCTATGTCTCCCCCCCCCCCCTCTGACCCTTTCTTGCTCGCATTGTCTCTCTCTGTCTCTCAAAAATAAAAACCATTCAAAAACAAAGAAAATATCTTGGTTTTTCTCTTCAAGTCTGCATTTTTCATGTATCCCGCTCTCTGTCCTCTGACTTATCTGCTCCTTCCTAACATTGGAAAGTGCCAACGTAAAAATGAAAACAAGTTTGCAAGAGTGGCAGATTCATTCGCAGGCATGAGCGTCAGCACCAGACATTGTTTGCACCCATGCCTTCCACAGTGGTCAGCTCAGGATACTAAAATATTGTAATGCTGCAGTATTTCCTTTTAAAGAATGCTTATTTATTTTTGAGAGAGACAAAGCATGAGTGAGGGAGAGGCAGAGAGAGGGAGAGAGAGAATCCCAAGCAGGCTCTGAGATGTCAGCCCAGAGCCTGAAATGGGACTTGAACCCAGGAATGGTGAGATGGTGACCCGAGCCGGAGTCAGACGCTTAACTGACTGAGCCCCGCAGGCGCCCGCATGCATTATTTCTTAAGTGAAATATTTGATATCTATCAACTAATACATATTACGTATATATGTGACATGAAGCAGAATACTATGTATAGCATGGCATTTGTAATTTTTAAATATAATACAATATTACCAAATACAAAATTCTATTTATGAAGAAAATAGAAACCAAGGCCAAAATAAGAGACAGACCCTGAAGTGAGTTTGCTTTCTTGCTAAATTTATCATTTTTCCGCTACAGCAGAAAGAAGAAGCAACAGTTTTGCCACAAATCTCTTACTAATTCTAATTATTATGTTACTCATTAGCATGACCTAATTATTCTTAAACATTTATCATTAAAACTTGTAAGCACTCAGGGATCAAAATGCATCTCAACAAATGTGAATAATCCTAGCATTTTTAATGTTTCCCAAAATAGGGTATTCTTTTTTTAATGCTTCAGTAAAAAAAAATTTTTTAAATAAAAACAGATATCACAAACATGGACTCAAATTAGAAGGAAGAATTTTCTCTCCCTGCAAAGTGCAGGAGTACCGAGCTGGAGATGATATTTGGGTTCAAGGATATGATTCACTTTGCAATACGCTATTTTGGGATTTTAGAAGCAGAGTCATTGCACCACCTGAGGAAGCGCCCTGTGCTTCCAGATGGTCACAGTAATCGGTTTAGGACCTCCAGGAACTTGACGGAGGGGCAAGGCGAGGGCTCGGGAAATAAGCAGGGGTTCCGAGTGGGACAGAGGTGACCAGAGCGGTCAGGGGCAGGTGCAGAGGAAACGGCTGTGCCCGAGGGGGCTAGACTCCGCTCTTCTGGTCCCAGGCTGCTCAGGCATCCAAGACGCCTATGGGATAGGGCCACCACTGCTCCCCTCGCGAGGCGTGTGAGGTGCCCACTGCCCCAGTACCAGGTACATGAAGGTTTTGACTGGTGGACATATGCGGGTCGTAACCTGGACCAACCAGGCGGAGGCCAGAGGAGACCTTCACAGCGGGGGCCTGCAGCTTCTTGTGTGTCTCCTGGTCAGCAGACCACACTTGCTAATATTTTAGAATGCTACAAAGGATCTGGACCCTGGGGTTGATTGTGACTGTTTGGCTGCACCTAGGTCACAAGTCGCTTAGAGGTAGAGCACCTATTTTAAGACTTTTTCCTAAGATTGGACATAATATACGCAGAACACCTGGAACGGGGCCTGGGCCTTGGTGCCTGAGCAGCAGGGGCCGCCTGTTGGCGTTGACAGTGGACTGTATCTGGGACCAGACTGGCCCAGCATCCATTCTGAAAGTGCTGAAACTCCGAGCTGCGGCAGTTTGACAAAGCAAGAACCCACACAAAAGTCCACATTCTACACGGACCTTCCCAAAGAGGAGCAGTCAGCCTGAGGTGCTCTCACCAAACGTGTTGTGGTTGTGGGAGCGAAAGCCACAGAACCCGGCGCACCCATGTACATCCTGGACTTGAAGTGTTCATCAGCACAGGTGACAGACCAGATTAGTAGTGCCACTTTGAGAAACGGACCTAGGGCAGGGCGGACAGAGTGACAGGGCAGGGGCCAACCTGTAAGAAAAGGAGAGAAAGGACTCAGGGGCAGGACAACCATTCCACGGAGCTCGCAAAATGGTCGGGACAAAAGCCAATGGCCAAGAGGCTGAGAGCCCCAGGTCTCATCTGGACGTCTGGGGAGGACCTTCCAAGGAAAGCAGAGTAAAGCCAATATGGTGACAGAACCCAGGGCAGATGCTCTGGGAGGACCAGGCACAGCGCCACCCCTACATTTACCCTGACGTGCATGTTCAGCGATCACACTGATGTGCACTTTGGGCTCAGAACAGCTGCTCGGCACAACTCCTACCATCAAGAGTTGGTCTCCTCGCCAAGTCCCTTACCGGTCAGACTGGGTGGGTAGTGCCTATCCTGTGTCTGGCTGTGGGGGTGAAATTCAAGACCAGCGACATAAAGGAAGTCCCGTGAATACTTTACATAACTTTAAAGGCACTTGGTAAACTCCAAAACAGGAAGAAAAACACAAAGCTTTGTTTTGTCTTTGCCCTACCAACCAAATCTATACAGACTAAAATACTCCAAGATTTCTGGAAAAACTGTGGTTTTATCCATAAGAATGGCCAATGCTTTCTTGCCCTATTTATAAGGAATATGTGGAAATGGGTGAGATGCTCATCTTCAAACTTGTGTAGAAATATTAATTGGCTATTAACAGTCACATATGATTGTAAACGTAAGAAAATGTCAATGTAATTTTCAAGCAAGTAAATCAAGAGGCCATCATTTAGACTTGAATCCTAAAATTCTAACTTAAAAAAGTATTTTCTGTTATCAATATTAAATACTTTGTGACAACATATTCTCACTACCTTGACATAGTGATTTTGTTTTTCTATTTCTCTCCAATACTTAAACAACATATACACACGTTTTTACATACTAATGGTAAAACGCACATGTCTTTTTCTGCTTTTCTTCTCTAGTTTAACATTATGTTCCTTAGGATCACCAACAAACAAGACAAGTTCAGACAGTGACTTAAGAGAGTGATCAGAATACAGATTTCCTAGGAAGATTCTAAGCTCACATCCTCCCATGGATACAATTAGGAAACACCCATATCAGTGTAAATACCCTAGAATGTGACCCACAGCTTGGTAGAACAGACTCTTTGGAGCCACAGTAGAGAAGAGGTCACATTAGAGAGGATAGAAAAGGCAGAGACACAGTTAGGAGCTATGGACCCACAAAACTGTCCGTTGAAGGAAGGGACACTGAGCGTGCAAAGAGAGGAAAGAAACAGACCCCCATATCAGGTACCCCAGCCATGGGGAACCCACAGGGGAAAGACAGATCCTCATAGCGTTTGGCTTTGGAAACCAGAGAAGTATAATTTTGTGAGTTCTTACACTCAGTGAGGCTTGACACCTAGGACTTTAAAACTCAGTGGGCTTGACTCTGGGAGAGCCAGAAGGGTAAGAGGAAACTAAGTCCTCGCCCTTAAAGGATAGCACAACAAACAGCCCTACAGAGACACAGCATAGCAACATCAGTTCAAAAAATGTCTGAGGTGTGTGGGAGGGAGATTTATGTACTCACCTCAGAGCATGCTGGAAGGGCAGGTATCCTGAGGAGACATCTCCAGGAACAAAGAAGCTGGCAAGGGCCATTTCCCTCCCCTGCCCCCAGCTGAGACATGTGGACACTTGCAGGCTCCCTAAGAGTCCTCCCTCCGGTGCGCTGCAGTGGGTCTGCCCCCTCCAACCCACCAGCCCATCAGGAGTTTCCCCAGGCAGCAGCAGACCTACTTTTTTTTTTACATAGTTTATTGTCAAGTTGATTTCCATACAACACCCAGTGCTCTTCCCCACAAGTGTCCTCCTCCATCACCACCACCTCTTTCCCCCCCTCTACCCCTTCCCCTTCAACCCTCAGTTCGTTTTCAGTATTCTATAGTCTCTCAAGTTTTGCGTCCCTCTCTCTCCACAACTCTCTTTCCCTCTTCCCCTCCCCCTGGTCCTCCATTAGGTTTCTCCTCTTCTCCTGTTAGACCTATGAGTGCAAACATATGGTATCTGTCCTTCTCTGCCTGACTTATTTCTCTTAACATGATACCCCCAAAGTCCATCCACTTTCCTACAAATGGCCAGATTTCATTCTTTCTCATTGCCATGTAGTACTCCATTGTATATATATATATATACCACATCTTCTTGATCCACTCATCAGGTGATGGACATTTAGGCTCTTTCCATGATTTGGCAATTGTAGAAAGTGCCACTATGAACATTGGGGTACATGTGCCCCTATGCATCAGCACTTCTGTATCCCTTGGGTAAATCCCTAGCAGTGCTATTGCTGGGTCATAAAGGAGTTCTATCGATAGTTTTTTGAGGAACCTCCACACTGTTTTCCAGAGCGGCTGCACCAGTTTACATTCCCACCAACAGTGTAGGAGGGTGCCTGTCTCTCCACACCCTCGCCAGCATCTATAGTCTCTTGATTTGTTCATGTTAGCCACTCTGACTGGCGTGAGGTGGTATCTTAGTGTGGTTTTGATTTGTGTTTCCCTGATGATGAGTGATGTTGAGCATTGTTTCATGTGCCTGTAGGCCACCTGGATGTCCTCTTTGGAGAAGTGTCTGTTCATGTCTTCTGCCCATTTCTTCGCTGGATTATTCATTTTTTGGGTGTGGAGTTTGGTGAGTTCCTTGTAGATTTTGGATACTAGCCCTTTATCCGATATGTTATTTGTCACTATCCTATCCCATTCTGTCAGTTGCCTATTAGTTTTCTTGACTGTTTCCTTTGCAGTGCAGAAACTTTTTATCTTGACCTCAACTGCAGCAATTTCCTACTCGACACATCCCCAAAGGCAAGGGAAATGAAAGCAAAGCTGAACTCTTGGGACTGACCTGCTTTTAAAAGAAGCAAAAGAAAACAAAATAGTTACATACAGTGGAAAACCCCACAAGGCTATCAGCCACTTTTTCAGCAGAAACGTTGTTTGCCAGGAGGGAGTATCATGATATATTCAAAGTGCTGAAAGAAACAAAACAAAACAAAACAAAAACCTGTAATTAAGAATACTCTATGCAGGAAGGCAATTGTTAAGAATAAAAGAAGAGATAAAGTTTCCCAGAAAAAAGTTAAAGGAATTCATGACCCTAAATCAGTACTACAAAGAATATTAAAGGAGACTCTTTTGAGTGGAAAGTGCTCTTTAAGCAGGAATACGAAAAGTAAGAAGCACAAAAGCAGTAAAATTGTGTATATCTATACAAATTAGTCAAGAGATTCACAAAATAAGAGGATGTAAATGATGACACTATATATCCCAAACACGGTGTGGACGAAAGGAGGAAAGAATGGCTTTACATTCGAGCAACCATCAACTTCATAGAGACTGCGATCTTCTGAAGATATTTATGTACAAAGCCAATGGTAACCACAGATCAAAAACCAGTAATAGATATACAAAAAATAAAGATCAAAGAACCCAAGTGTATTACTAAGGAAAGCCAGCAAAGCATGAGAGAAAAGAGCAAGAGAAAAAAGAATCAGAGAAAAACTACAACAACAACCATAAAACAAGTAACAAAGGGCATTAAGTGCATGCTTATCAATAATTACTTTGAATTAAATGGACTCAGCATCTCAATCTAAAGATGTAAGTGACTGAATGGATTAAAAAAAAAAACATGTATGTGCTGTCTACAGTAGACCCATTTCATACATAAAGACACTTGCAGATTGAAAGTGAAAGAATTGAGGTGCACCTGGGTGGCTCAGTCGGTTAAGTGTCCAACTTCGGTTTAGGTCATGATCTTGTGGTTCATGAATTTGAGCTCCATATTGGGTCTGTGTTGACAGCTCAGAGCCTGGAGCCTTGTCTCCCACTCTCTCTGCCCCTTCCTTGCTTGAACCTCTCTCTCTCTGTCTCAAAAATAAACACTTTTTTAAAATTGAAGAAATTGAAAAGCATTTATCATGTAAATAAAAGTGAAAAGAAAGCCAAGGTAATAATACCTTACATCAGAGAAAATACACTTTAAAGTAAAGACTGTAATAAGGCACAAAGAAGGACACTACATAATCAAAAAGGGAGCAATCCAACAAGATTTAAAACTTGTAAATACTTATGCACCCAACATGAAATCACCCAAATACATAAAACAGCTAATAATAAACATAAAAGAACCAATAGATAATAATAGAGGACATTAACATCCCACTTACATCAATGGACAGATCATCCAGACAGAAAATCAACACAGAAACAGTAGCTTGTATGACACATGGGACCCAATGGATCTAACAAATATATTCAGAACATTCCGTACTAAAACAGCAGAAGACACATTCTTTTCAAGTGCACACAAAATGTACTCCAGAATAGATCACATATTGGGCCACAAAACGGGTTGCAACAAATTCAAAAAGGTTGAAGTCATACCATGCATATTTTCCAATCACAGCACTGTAAAACTAGAAATCAACTGTAAGAAAAATATGGAAAGAACATGAAGACATGAAGGTTAAATAACATACATCTAAACAATGAATGGATCAATCAAGATTCAGAGGAAATAAAATAAAATACATGGAGACAAATGAAAACGAAAACAATGGTACAAAATCTTTGGGATGCAGCAAAAGCTGTTCTAAGAGAGAAATTTATAGCAATACAGGCTTACATCAAGAATCAAGAAAAATCTCACATAAAGAAGCTAATCTTACACCTAGAGAAAAAGAATGAACAAAACCCAAAACTGGTGGAATAAAGGAAAAAATAAAGAGTAGAACAGAATTAAATGAAATAGAAATGAAAAAAATAATAAAACAGATAAATAAAACCAGGCGCTGGTTCTTTGAGAAGATCAACAAAATGGATAAACCTCTAGCTAGACTCATAGAAATAAGTTAGAGAACTCAAACAAAATCAGAAAGGAAAGAGGAGAAGTGACAACAAACACAACATAAATACAAAGGATTACAAGAGACTATTATGAAAATGTATATGCTAACAAATTGGACAATCTAGAAGAAATGGAAAGTTTCTAGAAATACATAATCTATCAAAATTGAATCAGGAAGAAATAGAAAATTGAACAGACCAATTACCAGCAAAGTGATTGAATCCATAATCAAAAAACTCTCAACAAAGAAAAGTTCAAAACCAGATGGCTTCACAGGTGAATTCTACCAAAAAAAGAAGAAAGAAAGAAAGAAAGAAAGAAAGAAAGAAAGAAAGAAAGAAAGAAAGAAAGAAAGAAAGAAAGAAAGAAAAGAGAAAAAAAGAAAGAAAGAATGCTAGAAAGAAAGAAAAAAGAAAAAGAGAGAGAGATAATGCCTATCCTTCTCTAACTATTCCAAACAATGGAAGCAGAAGGAGTGCCTACAAATTTATTCTATGAGGCCAGCATTACCCTAATACCAAAACCAGATAAAAATACTACCAAAAAATAAAAGACAATTACAGGCCAATATTTTTGATGAACATAGATGCAAAAACCCTCAACAAAATATTAGCAAACTTAATTCAATAATACATTAAAAAATTATTCGCACCAATCAAGTGGGACTTATTCTTGGAATGCAAGGGTGTTTTCGTATTCACAAATCAATCAACGTGATACATCACATCAACAAGAGGAAGAATAAAAACCATTTTGCTATTTCAATAATTGCAGAAAAATCATTTGACAACATACAATATCCATTTATCCGTGATAAAAAAAAACAACCCTCAACAATGTAAGTTTAAAGGGAACATATTTCAACATAATAAATGTAATACATGAAAAACTCAACATCATCCTCAATGGTAAGAAACAGAGAGCTTTTCCTTTAAGATCAGAAACAAGGCAAGGATGTCCACTTTCACCACTTTAATTCAACATAGCTGGAAGTCTGAACCACAGCAGTCAGACAACATAAAGAAATAAAAGGCATCCAAGTTGGTAAGGATAAAGGAAAACTTTCACTATTTTCAGATGACATGATATAGAAAACCCTAAAGACTCCACCAAAAAACTACTAGAACTGATAAATAAATTTAGCATAATCATGGGATACAAAAACAACATACAGAAATTTGTTGCACTGCTATATACAATAATGAATCTGCAAAAAGAGAAATTAAGAACAAAAAATCCCCTTTACAACTGCACCAAAAATAATAAGATGCCTAGGTATAAACTTAATCAAGGAAGTAAAAGATCTGTATTCTGAAAACTAAAACACTGATAAATGAAATCAAAGACAACAGAAACAAATGCAAGGTACCCCATGCTCATTGGAAGATCAAATATTGCCAAAATGTCCAAACTACCCAAATAAAACTATATATTAATGCAATTCTGATCAAATTACAAACACCATTGTTCACAGAACTAGAACAAGTAATCCTAAATTTTCTCCAAATAGCCAAAGCAATCTTGAAAAAGAAGAATGAAACTGGAGGCATCACAATCCCAGATTTCAGGATAATACTACAAAGTTGTAGTAATCAAGAGAGCACGGTCCTGGCACAAAAATCCGCACATAGATCAATGGAACAGAATTGAAAACCCAGAAATAAATGCACAATTAGATGGTCAGTTAATCTTCAACAAAGGAGGCATGGGGAAAAGACAGTCTTCGCAGTTACTGGGATGGGAATACTGGGAACTGGACAGCCAAATGCAAAAAAAGAAAAGAAAGAAGGGAAGGAAAGGAAAGGAAAGGGAAGGGGAGGGGAGGGGAAGGGAGGGGAGGGGAGGGGAGAGGAGAGGAGAGGAGAGGAGAGGAGAGGAGAAACGTGACTGGGCCACTTTCTTACACCATACACAAAAATAAACTCCAAATGGATCACAGAACTAAATGTGAGATGTGGAAACATACTGATCCGAGAAGAGAACTCAGGCAGTAATTTCTCTGACATCAGCCATAGTAACATTTTTCTAGCTATGTCTCCTGAGGCAAGGGAAATAAAATAAAAAACAAACTATTGGGACTACATTAAAATAAAAAGCCCTTGCATGGTGAAAGAAACAATCAACAAGACTCCCCGCGGAATGGGAGAAGATATTTGCAAATGACATATTCCATTAAGGGTCAGTATCCAAAAATATAAAGAACTTACACAGCATAACACCAAAAAAAAAAAACAAACAAACAACCCAATTAAAAAGGGGCAGAAGACAGGGATAGACATTTCTCCAAAGAAGACATCCAGGTGGCCAACAAGCACGTGACAAGATGCTCACCATCGCTCACCATCAGGGAAACGTGAATCGAAAGCACAATGAGATATCACCTTACACCTGTCAGAATAGCTAAAATCAAGAACACAAAAAGCAAGTGTTGAAGACTATATGGAGAACAAGGAACCCTCTTGCGTTGCTGATCGGAACGCAAACTGGTGCAGCCATGTAGAAAACAGTATGGAGTTTGCTCAAACCATTGAAAATAGAATTCCCATATAACCCAGTAATCCCACTACTGGGTATGTGCCCGAAGAATATGGAAACACTAATTTGAAGAGTACATGCACCCTGATGTTTAATGTCGCATTATTTATAATAGCCAAATTATGGAAACAGCCCAAGTGTCCATCAATAAATGAATGGATAAAGAAGATGTGGTGTGTATATTTTTATTCTTTTTATGGCTGAGTAATATTCCAAACAGGTGATGGGGATGAAGAGCACCCTCATCTGATGAGCACTGAGTAAAGTACAGAATCACTGAATCTCTGTATTGTACACCTGAAACGAGTATAACACCGAATGCTAACCCTACTGGAATTTAAAAACACACACACTTTTACAACACTATTTCTTTCATCTTCACAAAAACTCTGTTCATTTAAAATTGACTACTGTTCACTAAGCTCTTACTAGACACCATAATCTGTCCTCGGTGCTCTTGTATCTGGTGTGATCACTCCCGTCTTTAAGGGATTTTGTCTCTAAAATCTCTTACTTGTTGAAGTGAACAAGGTTCACGCAAAAAATCAGAATAAGTACCTAATTTATTTTCTACCTGGAGAGAAAAAAAGAGAGTGACCAGAATAATAAATGAACTTTTAAAGTATGAACCAACTTAAAAAAAATACCACTTTCTTAATTAACATAATACCCAGGTTTATAACTATGATAGAATTTGTCTTTCTGCCTTTTTTTCTTTGTTGTATACATTTTAATATTTTCACGAGTACCTAGATGGAGTCAGCACAAATCGAAGGAAGTAAAATTAGACAGCAGTCTTGTGCTTGACTCTTCATAGGTCCAAGGCAAACAAGGCCTGATATCCTGGTAGAAAGGCAATCAGACGTTACAGGCCATGACCTCGCCATAAAGAGTTTTGAATGCCATCAATAAATCACTCCCTCATTAACCTTCCCAAGGAACAGAGTGCAATACAGCTGGCTAAGTTTAGGGTAAAATCACCATGAAAGAATGTGCATAATCAGGGTTATTTTGGAAAGGATTCGTGTATTTAGTAATATAGGCAGCAATAATTGTTCCAACGATCAACTATGTAGAATTACCATCGAAACACATTAAACTGTATTTGTGTGGACGGATACCTGTATGCCATTGAAATCCACAAGCAGCTGTGAAGCATTATAAAAATTAAAACAACAAAAAAACAAACATAAATTAGCTCCAAGGTAACTGAAGGAGAGGTCAGCTTATACCAGATGAAAAACTCCTGAACTCGGACCTGTTCCTGAATATATAGGAGTATCTGTTTCTGAGCTTTGATTATATATGACAGTGATGTCTGTCTCATATTACTGTTGAAAGTATTAATTGAAATAATACATGAAAAATCATTTTAGGTTCTGTATTTCTATTTAGTATAATTTTGAGTCTTTCAAAGGATCATGGATTTTTTTTTACCTATTTAATCTTTAATATCCTGTTATTTACCAGAGCAACTCATTGTAATACATAAGACATCCATTTTGAGGGAAGTTCTTACTTGATGAACGAATTATATAGATAGAGGATTGATGAAAGAAGGGAGTTTTTCTCAGTATTTCTGCACATACATTTTGCTCTAGTGCATGGTATGTCATGATTAGCTCTATGAGAGAGAATTAACTCAGAGATGGAAAGAGTGGCATGTAAACTATAAATTATATAGTAATTCAATCTTTGTCCCAACTTAGATAAAACTTACTGTGCTGTGAGAAAGTTCCTTATTCGCTTCATCTCGATTTTTGTACAATGGGTATATTTTTGCTAACTCACAGTAAAGGAAAAGTAAAATAAGTATGATAAAATATAGAATTTTTCTAAGGTCATTTATTAATTTTTTTAATGAACTGAAGTTTACAATTCATTTTGCTTGAAGCAGATAAGGTAGAATTCTTGAAATTCACCGAACAAAAATACCCTCAGTGGCAGACTGATCTAAACTACATCCAGATGTGTCCTTAGAACGGCGTCTCCAGGAATAAAGACTGATGGATAAAATTTACAAAACTGAAGATAGTTAGGCCAAAAAGGGAAGGTTTAAAATTTGGGAGAGTATCAGGAAAGTGCAAGATCTGGGGCGATGGTCACTTGTCTAAAAATACATTGAGAACTTGGTTATGGAAACATACTTAGACAAAAATACCAGAAACAATAAATAAAGGATACAGGAGAATAAATGTAACTCACTTGGCATTCTTTTCGAAGGACAGAATGGAATAATACTGAAGACTGAAATCTATTGCTAAAGCCCAGAATATCAATATATAGGATCTTCTAAGAGAGGTGAATTAGAATGAGTTATTGAAGCTCTTGGATTGGGTTTCCTTATGTGTGAAATAGTGTCACACACGGTATCACTATAGTATCTGGGAAAATTAAGAAAAGACATGTAGATAAAGTGCTGAAAAAGGAGAGGCACAAAATACATGATCTGTAAAAGTTGCCGGCAAAAGTTAGACTTACCACAAATAGCAAACCATCTCCATTTAACATAGACGTTAAATATACGGGGCACCTGGGGGCTCCGTCATTTAAGCGTCCAACTTCGGCTCACGTCATGATCTCCTGGCTCATGAGTTCGAGCCCCGTGTCCAGCTCTGTGCTGACAGCTCAGAGCCTGGAGCCTGCTTTAGATTCTGTGTCTCTGTCTCTCTCTGTCCCTCCTGTCTCATGCTCCATCTTTCTCTTTCTCTCTCTCTTCCTCTCTCAAAAATAAATATTTTAAAAATTTAAAACATATTCATATTAAATGCAAATTGACTTTAAGATAATAAATAATATATATAGAATAAAATAAGGTAAACATATTGTTTTCAAGTAAATAATATTGATGCTAGCATAGTATGCTGTTACTGTAGATGTTTTGGCAATATAGAAAATATAGTTAAAAATTTATCTCTGATCTTACATTATTATCTAAACATAACTTATTCTGACCAACTATATTGAGATTATAGGGCATATGAGTTACATCTGAATGTTTTCACTGAGCAGCGATCTTTTGGGGAGCGTCTTTGTAATGTCTGCCTACTATCTCTTAATACATGTAACAATAAGAGCCGCGTTATTGGCTATCGATTTTCTGGTCATTCTCTGGTCCCATAAGACATGATAAGAATATGTGAATCTATTTCATGAGAGATTTTTTTGTTTGCTTTTCTTGTAATGTCTTTATATGGTTTGTGTATCAAGGTAATGCTGAGCTCATGCAATCAGTGTGAAATTATCCCTTCCCTTCCTCCTCGATTTTCTGCAAGAATTTGTGTACAGTTTGTGTGGTTTCCTCCTTAAATATTTGGTAGAATTTACCAGTGACACTAGATGTGGCTACAGTCTTTTTAATGGAAAAATTTAAGCTACACATTTAAATGTAAATAAATAAAGGACCATTCAGTTAATCAATTTCAAACTCTCTGCAGAAAGTTTTAGTAGTTTGTCTCTTTCAAGAAATTGGCCTCTTTTATCTAAGTTGTTAATTTTATTAGCATAAAGTTGTTCATAGTGTTTATTTATTTGTTTTTTTGTACATAGTATTTATTTATTATTCTTTTAACATCTAGAGAACTTGTGTGCTCCCTCTTTATTCTTGATCTTGATTCTGTGGTATTAGACGCATAATTTTAATGACTGTTGCAGATGCTTGTACATTACTGTGTTCAGCATTTCTGAGTCTCTTTTCATCTTCAGTAATGCTTTTTGATCTAAGATGTCATATCTGAACATACTAAGTATCAAAATTATGACCTGTGCTCTATTTCTTCACATTTAATATATAATGCTCATGATTTTAACTTTTTTGATCTCTTTGCTTTGGGTTTGTTCCTTTTAGAAGACTTGGGTTAGAATTTGCTTTTGAATTGTTCTTAGAATCTGAAAAATCTTTTATTATAGTTTTATTTAATTTGTACTTTTTAATGTAATTGGTGACATGTAGGGGATGCATTTTTCCCTAATAGTTTCTTTCATACAATAACTTTATGCAGTACATTCAACTCTCTCATGCTTGGAATTGTCTATTGCTTTCCCACCATTAGCAATTTTGAAAATGGTAATAACTTTTCACTTTCTCCCTCTTTCCTGTAGCAGCCAATTTGAAGAAATGATATCTGCCCAGTTAACTCCTACATGGCAATCAATGCAGTGTTCATGGATTTGACTATCAAGATATGCTCTCTGTATTCCCTCTAAGGTTTTATAATTGTACATTACATGTTCTGGTCTTATGTATATTTTATGTTTTGTGTAATTATTTTCTGAAGGTCAATTTGGTGGACGTACTTCCTTGGGTTATATTTTCCTTTCGTGATTACATTAAGGATAGTGTTCTACCGTCTGCTTGCATGTAGCATTACAACCAGAAATTGTGATGTCAATTTTGTTTTCTTCCCATTGTAACTGACGTGGTATTTTTGCCGAATAGTCTTCAAATCTTACTGATATAATCATTAATAGTATAATTAATTAATAATAACAATGAGCATGTATCTAAAGTCCGATGATACAACAAATTAGTGATGAGCTCCCTCTGGCAGCGCGTTGTTCCCGGAAGCCTCCGTGTCCTTTCATCTCGTACTTCCAAGTCTTCCTTTATCTCAGAAACATTGTCTTAAATTATTGACTCACTTTTTGAATTATTTCCCTGATTTTCTTCCTTATTAACTCCCAATATAGGGATGTTAAATCTCTCTTGGTGACTTTCTACATCATTCTCTAACACTTCTTACCTAATGTCTTTCTTCATTAATAATGTTTTTCTTTACATTGTCTCATCTACTGAGGCATAATCTATGCTGGTGTTTATTTACTTGCTTTTGACGTCCTCCTGGTATAATATTTATTTCTGAAATGGTTGTTTTATTTGTAATTCTTCCCTAAGTTCTCTTTTCTGGAATGTTAAATCCTGTAGGTCTAATCGTCCACATTTTTCAAGCTCTAAATATTGTATTTTCACAGCTTCTAGTATGTTCTTTTTTTAAAATGTTTGTTTATTTAGATTGAGAGACAGAAAGAGAGAGAGCAGGGGAGGAGCAGAGAGAGAGGGAGCGAGAGAATCCCAAGCAGGCTCTGCGCTAGCAGCACAGGCCCCCACGTGGGCTCAGTTTCACAAACTTTGAGATCATGACCCAAGCTGAAATCAAAAGTCTGATGCTTAACTGACTAAGCCACTGAGGCGCCCTAGCTTCTAGCATTTTCTTAAGATGATTTAGCTCGTTCCATCTACTTTGTAGACCTGTGTTTCTGACGTGCTCTCAGTTTCTCTGAGGAAACTTCTTTTCCTTTCTTTCTTTATTTTATCATAATTTTGCATGAGATTTGACCAAAATACTTTTCTCTTTTGAAGTTTAATTGTGATTGGTTTTCTTACATGCTTAAAAGCCTGTGAGGCAGGTAGAATAGCATTTTTGGCTCCATGACTCTTGAACTGTCTTTTCTAATGTTATCATATGTTTTAAATAATATGATTTTCTCCTTCTAGAGATCAGATGGCTTTGTCCTTTTGTCCTTCAGTGGACACTCCCTTTCCTTGGGACCTACTGAGTCAAGCCAAATCACTGTTTTTCCACTCATAGCATTTTCTGTTTAGAGTCAACCTCTTACCTGGAAGGAAATTGTGGTTAGTTTGTTTTGCTAATTCATGAGTCCCAGGACCTTCCAACACCGTCCAGCCTCTCCATGCACCCACGGTAGTGAAAGAGCCTAAAAAGTCCCTCCCGGTTTCACCCTCTGCCTTCAGGTTGAACCACTGACATTTCCACTGAGTGATGGTGAAATCTGAATGTCCCTCTTCTCACGGATTTCAAAATTCTCCTTTCCCTTCCCCAGCAACGCTCATCCAGTATAACCTCCCAAAATGAACTCTTCTCCAGCTCTATCTGCTATTTAAATGTCTCCAGTGCCTTCAAATAGTTATGCCTGTGTGTTTTGATATTTTTCCAGAGTTTAAGATTGCTATCTGAGGCTTTGGTTTGTATAAATTCCTTTGCTATTACCAGAAGGAGAACCACTACTTTTTTATTTTTACCTAAATACTTTTTTAATTATAAGAAGTTATTAGATTAAATACTTTTTAGATTAGTGTTTCTTATGGAAAGATCTTTTTGAAAGCAAGACTAAAGTAGACCGAAGAATTTCAGAAGAACCACCTGCCATGGCCCTGGAGGCCGCATAAAGACTATTTTTCTGGTAACTTGATTGAGTTGATTTAAATATTTGTTGAATATTTTTGTTCTTTTTGTCAGGCACTGTGCTAGCTGGGGACTCACAGATGAATATGTTCCGGCCCTGTGCTCCAGGGGCTCAGATCTGAGCGCACATGTCAAACACACAAGGAGCTAAGTGTTCTACCATCAGTGATTTGTGCTGTGCATACTCGCAAGGCAGAGAGAGCCATTTTCACCAGAATAACGATACCAACTTGCATGAAGTGGGTGACAAAGGATGTGCTCTTGCAGATAGAATGGGATTGGGAGATCAGGAAAAGTATTCGGGCTGAAGATAGATTCTGAGCTGGCATGAATATCTAAATAAATTCATGATAATAAGGAGACTCAAACACGCCGACATAAGGAGACACGTTAGATACACCTGGTATCAAAAGTCATGATTTACCATTGTGGGGGGCGCTTGTGGGGAGAAGCACTGGGTGTTACATGGAAACCAACTTGAAAATAAACTATTAAAAATAAATAAATAAATAAATAAAACATTAAAATAAAACACTAAAAAAAGTCATGACTTTTCAGTTGATCTTGAATGAGTTACAGTAAGTTTCTGAGACATAGCTTGTCTCCTTTTGAGGTCCTGTAATAATATGTAAGTCTCAACATTTCTGTGAAGATTGTGAAAACACAGATATGTTACATAGGCCATAAATCTCATCTTAGATATAAAACCATTGTCCCCACCACTGCAAACACAAATGCACACACATGCACACACACACACATGTGTATACACTATTATGGGAAAAACAGGTGTAAATGCTATTACTATATTTATGATCCTTATTTCTGACATGACACACATCTAAATCACCCTGACCTCTGGATCAATACCTTTGGAAACAGTAAATGTCTGGTGATGCATAATGTTCATAGTTAACAGCCTCACGTTAGTTTTTCTTTTTGAGAGAGAGAGAGAACACACGCATGAGCAGTGGAGAGGGACTGAAGGGGAGGGAAGGAGAGAGAGAGACTGAATCCCAAGCAGACCCCACGTTCAGCACAGAACTGATGTGGGGCGTGATCTCACCGCCATGAAATCTTGATCTGAACCGAATCAGGAGTCAGATGCTCAACCATCTAACCCACCCAGGCACCCAGGAAATCTAGTTTATTAAATAGATACATTATTTATGTGCTGACTCATCCACTGAGCCCAAAAGCAGCAACATAAATTGCCTTTGAGAAAATATTTGGGGACTAAAGGGCTCTAATCTTAGATATGACTTCACAAAGCCCCATAATCCCTCATGTTACAGCTTCACACACACACAGTTCTCAGCTGGGTCCTGTCAGTGAAGGCCGACGCCAGGGAGGCCAGGAACGTCCATCTGACTCCATCTTGGTAAAGCGGCATGGAAAACACTCCGGCAGAGGATTCTTCTCTCGGGATTCATCCAGTATTGCCTGGAGAGGGTTTGCTTGCTCTAAACATTTCCTCTCCTCAGGTACTGAGAATACCGTGTAATTTGTCATGGTAACTAGGATAATGAATGCACACCGTAGCCCACTATTACAAGCAGTAATTGGTGTACCTTTCATCTCCTGTCAAGCAGAGTGGTTAAGATTAGGACCAAAACGCAGCGATCATCTCTCTCATTTCCTGACTCAAACAAAAGGCAAAAAAAGGAGCCTGCCTGTGCTGATAGGTGTCTGATCAAAGCAGCTGAAAGCCGTCGGAAGCCGGCCAGCTTCCACAACCTGCCTATTTCCTAATGCAGCTTGCCTTTGATCTGCCGGCCTTCTAACCGCGGTTCTATTTATGTAAAAAAAAAAAACAATAATAATAATAATCAGGGTTGTAATTGAACAGAATAAAGTGCCATTTTCTATTCTGATGTTGATTTTGCAGTCTGATAAAGCTAGGAGATGCAGACTAGTTCTGTCCAGTGTGTGTGTGTGTGTGTGTGTGTGTGTGTGTGTGTGTGAGTGCAGCTCCCTCAGTAAAATAAAAACTACAATCAAATGCCTTTGAACATTCATCACAGAAATTTGGCAGTCAGCTGGAGTCAGAATGTGGTAGAGCATTTATATTACGTCTTTCAGCAAAATCTACCCCGTATAGGTTTATGAAAGGAGAATTTGTCTTGGGTTTAAAAGATTTGGGATCACATTCCAGGTCTGTGACTTCCTGGCAGTGTGTATTTAGACTCATTACTAATCACAAGCGGGCTTCGATCTCAGCAACTGGTGTTTATGTACAGGACATCCCTGTACACTCTGTCCCCGTGAGCACGGGATGAAAACACCACTCTGTGGGCAGGAGAGGAAAGTTTCTGGCCAGAGAACAGAAGGACATGTCTTGATAGCATGTAACCCCTTTGTTTCCAGGTTCCAAATTTCTAAAATGAGTATAATCGTATACGACTAGATTAAAGTATGAAAAACATTCATCTTGATGTCTAACACATGGTAAGACACTGGTAAACATTCAGGCTGGTTGTTGCTTAGATTAGCTGTCCATTGTGGGGTTTTAGAATGGGTGCACCCGCTCAAGGGGCTGTGGCCGTAGATTCTAGGTGACTGTCACCCTCTCACTGAATAACACCAGGTGGCTCATCTCTGCAGCAAAATGTATTGAGTGAGTAAACAAACCAATACACGTGAGCAAGGAAGTAATGACATTCTACTTGGAGAAGCAGGATAGCATAGGGAGAAGTTCCAGAAAAGCTGTTTATGGCTTGGTTACTGTGATTACTGGTGATTTGTCCGCATCCGGCCTTGATCCCGGACACAGGGACGTGCACACTCACACACACTAACCAGCACACTTCTGTTGCGATAAAAGCCTCTGGCAACTTCATATCTTGCCAACATCCCATTCTTATCCTCACAGGTGGAACCTTTCATTAGCAGGAGTAGGCAGCCTTGGGCCGACTCTCCCATTGAAGCCTGGGAAACTGCTGGGTAATTCATTAATTCTTTTCCACTCATGAGCTGAGGCCTCTGGTTGTGAGAAGGAACGCAGGAATTCAAGCGTTGCTTCTGGTTCAGGGGCTCCATTCCCGTCCTGTGGGGACAGACAGGGCTCGCCGCCTCCATGCCTTCTGCCGCTGCATCTCCGGGGTAAGGGGCTCCTCCAGTCACTGTCCCACCATCGTCCACACAGCTGCCCTAAGAGCAGAGAAGATGGGCCCCGAGGTCCTGCCTCAACACTGCCTTACGAACAGCTGGTGAGTCACCTGTCTCCCGAGGGACTGAGACTACAGACCCTGCCCTTGCCTTCTGCCCCCGCTCCTGGGACAAGGCCTGGTCCAAACACATGCCACCAGACGTCTGTGACTATGACCCTAAGTAAATGTGTTTCCAAAGCAGTTATTTAAAGAATATAAAGCATGATCTCCAAGAATCAGTACCTTACACAACAGCCAAAACATATATCGTCGGCAATAAATATTTCTTGAAAGAGTCAGTCATGTTTAATATTCTGGTGGGGGGAGGCAGATTCTCACACAACCTTTAACTATATTTTACCATGATTATGTGGGCTTATCCTTTATCGTTGCCTAGAAACTCTGCTCTCTTAGACATCAGGGAGCCTGAAGCTCACCTAGTCTGATGAGTTCTATGTGTTTAAGCAATGTCTGCAGAAAGAATTCAAATACCTGTAAAGAGTTACAGATGATTAGAAATGTTTGTCATGATACAAAGATCTGGTCAAATAGGCTCCTTTAGGGACAGCGGAGCAAGGCTGGAACTTTGAAGGCTCAACTTGGACTCCAGAAAACCATTGTTAGTGGGCAATTTCCATATTTACCTTGGATCCTTTTTGAAGGCATGTTATCAACAGCTACCCTCTGTAGGTTTTTAAAATTTCTGAGCTCGAGAGGGATTTTTAGGTCAATGTCATTCTGGGATGCATTCACTGACCTCTCAGGGACCCAGGCTGGCCCGGGAGTGCTGTGCCAGGTGGTTTTCAGCCTCAGCTCAAAACTGTGCCTCTGTCCTGGGCCCCTCCCCACGTTGTATCATTCGTCCGCAGTGGAATATCAGAGAAGACTCAACACACTTCTCTCTGACATGATAGAAGGGAATAAAATGAGCCTTTTAGGAATGATGAGTATAATCTCATACCATCTGAAGCACCATGAGAAGCAGGATGGCCGGACTGGGCGTGGCTCTCTGTCTGTCAATACTGTTTGACAGTTACTCCACATGGACTCTTCCCGGGTCCCAGGCTTCTGCCCACTTTGCAGATTTGGGATTTGCCAGCCACTCCCACCTCCTGTTGGTTCCGCTTCCCTGGAAAGCCCTGACAAGCATCCGCCCCGTGTCTTGAGACTTTTGCACTATTCCTTCCTGTCACGTCCACACCACTATCAGCAGGTGGATGACCTGTGTCTTCCCTGACAGTTGGTCATTAGCCTCCGAGAAAGGGGAAATGGGAAAGTCTGTCTAGTCCCTGAGTCATTGGGTGTTAAGGTCAGAAGTTAGGAGCTAGGCTTGAGGAAGTCCTTCCTGGCCGCCGGGGAGAAGGAGGACGCAGTAAGGTAGGATGAGCAGGGCACACCCAGAAATCAAAGGTCAGACATGGAGGGAAGCAAATCTTTGGAGTCCATGGTTCTGACAGGGTCTAAAGCCAGATTGTCTTCTTATCATTCCCATTTATGTGAGACAAACGCTTCCCTTTTTTGCCTAAGTTTGAGTTGGGTTTCTGACCCTTGTAAATGACTAAGAAAGGGTTGTTTGTTTGTTTAAAGAGAGATGGCCTATGTTTAGGAAATTAGGAAAGAAGGAAAGCGGATTTGGAAATTAAGATTGACTTTCAACGTTGTATGCATGGATAAACCTTGGCATCCAGTGTCTAATAGAAAGGAGGAGAAGGACAGAGAGAGGGAAGAAGGGCAGGAAGGAGAGAGGCTGGGGAGAGAGAAGGAGAAGGGGAGAGGGAGAGAGAGAGTGAAAGAGAGGGGAGAGAAAGGAAAAGAGAAGAAAGCACTGGCTAGCTAGCACACAGAAAAAAATGACATTGTACACAACTTTTGGGAATGTTTTTCTATAGGGAAAAAAGGGAAAAACACAGCCTCTCCCCAAAATAAGCTAAAATAATTCACACACGAAAGGGTGATAACTACAAGATCCAAGAGGCTATCACCAAGGGGTGAGGAGATTTAATGAATTTAATTGAAAGCAGTTAAAGAAATTCAGGGGAAAGGAAACACCTCTGCCTTGATGCTGAAGAGATCAGTGTGCCCTTTTTCACAGAGCACAATGTCAGCTGACAAATAGGGCCTGAGACGTGAGGGTTAATGAGTAGACAGAAAGTCATAGCTGCTAGTTGTTTGTTTCAAGCTTTGGGTGATGAGTAAATTCAGGCCTTAGAGTAAAAGAAAAAAAACTAGAGTGGGAGAAGATGGAGTTGAGGGTTTGGTGAGAACGTGAGGCCAAGGTAGTGAGGGAGGGTTGAGGCCCCATGACCTGAGGAATGGATTTTGAAGGGGGGAGGCAGGGAAGAGCATCCTCTGAGGCAAGAGTAAAGATCGAGAGGGAGTGAAGACACAGGGAGACTCTGAGGGCAATGTGAGCTGTCAGAGCCGCTGTGTCCCCCCTGGCGCACATCTCCCCATGTTGAAGACCTGACCCCCACCCGTGAGCACACAGTACCCAGTTCTCCAGACTGGGCTTCTCAGTGACTCCTGTCCACTGGTGATGGCAGAGTGACACACCTCTTCCTCTGTCAGGATCACATCCCTCAGGAATAGCCTGTAACGGAGAAGGGTACCGTCACCCGGCAGAGCATTTAAGAATCACCTGGAAGAGAAGATTCCAGGCAGCTTACCCCTTCCCACTTATTGCCAGAAAACAATGTGCAGGAATGAGGAGTCAAGGGTCCCTAAATAATGTAAAGGCATTTTTTCTTTGCACTTCTGATATTAAGATTCCTCTTAAGGGTGAAAACAAAAATGGATGTTCACTTAGTTTGGTGGCAGCAACAAAATAAATATAGGCGCTTGAGTAGCTCAGTCAGTTAAGTGTCTGACTTGATTTTGGCTCAAGTCATGATCCCAGGTGCCGGAGTCCAGCTCCAGCAGGTCCAGTGCTCCCTGAAGGATGGATGATGTCGGCGAAATGGAGAGGGAATGAGAGAGCCACAAGTTTCTGGTCACCAGGCAGGCATCTCTGCACTGACCTGGGAGCCAGCTTTACTTATGGTAAAAAACGTATGGGGCCAGCACAGAAGTGGCAATTGCCTTCGACAATGATTTCTGATGACAAATTTCTTTGGCATGTAAAAATTTCCCAGAACATAGATTGGTAGAAGACTCATGCATAATCTCTATCAATAGTGATTGATGTGGGTTAATGCTTATCATGTTGGGAAAGAAGGTATCTTCAGCATTCAAAGACAAAGTATTTAGCATAGCAAAGGCAAAATTAGTTCTTTGTGAACAGGTGTCAATGGGTTGTTTGCTTAAGGGGAAGTGTAAGAAAAAGCAGGATTCTCAGGAAACACTATGTTTGCTCCCATAATCACAAAAGAAGACGTTCCTACAATAAGTTCCTTTACAAGGTGCAGTCAGCATTTTAGGATAAGGGGACAAGCCACTCCTGATACCAATTAGCAAGGTGCCTCGGGGGTCGGTGCTCAAGCAAAAATAATTGAGTGGGGGATAGACATTGGTCATCATCTGATGGTGGAGGCTGTGCAAAACCGCCTTACCTCACAGGGAGTTTTCTCACCTTAGTGAATTCAAAAATGGCTCCCAAAACCCAGGGTGGCGGGATTGAGCCCCACTTTGGGCTCTGCACTGAGCATGGAGTTTGCTTAAGATTCTCTCTGTCTCTCCTTCTGCCCCCTTTCCCACCTGCTCTCTTTCTTGGTCTCCCAAATAAAAGAAAAATAAAAAGAATAAAGAAAGAAAATAAATAAATGTAGACTTGTGTTCATTCTCTGAGGATCAAAAGGACAACAGCAAAGCCCCCAAACACATTCCACTAGACTTAATTATTGAAAATCATCCGTATAAATAGAGGAGCGTTCAAAGTCAAGAGGGATAGATGCATCGGTGTGGTCAGATAAAGACCACAGGTTATAAAACAGGGTCAGACTGTCTGGGTTCTCTGCAAGAACACAGGATCTGGGTAGAGATGATGCAGTACTAACATTTCAGAAAAAGATACCCTTAGGAAAAGAATAGCACACCAAAAGGGCGTGGGCTCCTAGGATCCTGAACTTCGAGAAAAGTCCAAAGAGGAGTGAAAAGAACGTGTAAGTTTCCCCCCACAAGGGCCCATAGAAAGAAGAGCAAGCCCCAAACCACAAAGGCAAGGTCAGACACAGTCCATTTTGTTCGCACCTGCTAATCCTTGGCTTCTCATGAAAAGAACGTCCATCACTGTTTTCTACTAAAGGGCAGATGGCAGTTTAAACTGTCTGTTGAAAAGCAATTCCCTCAGGAAATGTCTCAGAAGACGGTGATGACTTTGGCTCTTTGGGGAGGGGGAGTTGTGGCTGGTGGGCACCACGAACATAACACCTTTATAAAGTTCACAATAAGTTTAACCAAGTGATTCTCAGCATATATTTTGATACTAGAAAACATTTTTTCTCTCTCTCAGGATGAGTCTGTCTATGATTTGATGGTTTCAGATCCTTCCTTCCCATAAGATAACAGCACACAGATGCTTCACCAGGAAGCCTCAATCCCTCCTCCCTTCAGCCCTTCAAAACTCAGATAACCTGAATACACAGAAAATAACCGACTCTTCGCTTCTTTATTGGAAAACAAAGATAAGGCTAGTGAAACAATCACAGGTTTCAAGGCAATAATTACTTACATAGATAAAAATGTCTCCCTGGACCAAATGATGCTTGTTCCACAAAAAGTCTCATTCAGTTTTTGGAACCCACTTGGCCATCAGCTCCTTACCTACCCCACCAAACTTGACTGCCACTAAATCGGACACCTAGTAGAAAAAAGTATTGACCTCTGTCATAAGCAGCCAGAACTTCCAATGAAAAGAGAAATATTTCAACCAGTAGAGGAAGTTGACAAACGGCTTCAGTACATCCATCACCTAAGCCTGTATGTATGTCAGGATGAAACCTAAAGAGTCAAAATATCTTCTTCAAAAACAGTTATTTTAATTCATTCAAATCAGTGACAAAAGAAAGTGGTATAATGGAAATTGCTTTATTTTTATGCAGTTTATTACCAAGTTGGTTTCTGTATAACACCCAGTGCTCTTCCCCACAAGTGCCCCTCTCTATGACCATCATCCCCCATCCCCTTCCCCCCTCCCTCTTCAGCCCTCAGTTTGTGCTCAGCATTCAAAAGTCTCTTATGATATGCCTCACTCCTTAAAGCCAAAGAGATTAAGATTCAAATCCAAGATCAACATTCCCGTGTTCTTTCTGCATGATTGTGACCTAGTAACTTGAAATCACTGAGCCACTGTTTTCTCATCTATTAAATAACATTAATGACATTTTTAATATGGACTCAACAGTGCAAGTCATCCAAAAAAGGTTGTTAATACACACAGAAAACGGAACTCAGCATTCCTAAAGTAGTTAATAATTATTATGATTCCAAAATGAATTGAAAGGTATTTTCGATAGATACATGGCCTCTTTGAAAGCATTTTGCAATGAATGCTAATATATTAGGCAGACAGGCAAATGGTTATGCAGAAAAGAATGAGCACACCGTTGAGATACTTTTGCCTATTTACTATTTATTTTGGTGGAGTCCCCATGTAGGCTGTTGGAAAAACAACACAGGATACAGAATGGGAAGCTTGAGTGGGGGTGGAAGGGATCCTCATGGAGACTTATTTTGTAGCTAAACCTGGCACCCAGGAGTGGCCAAAGAGAGCTAGGATTGGACACCAAATTATGTCATATTCTGCTGTTAAATACCTGCATGGCTTCCAAGCAGTCTCCTGCCTTTTCTGGCCTGACTTGGAGTTAAATGTCTGTGAGAACCAAGTTGTGATTAAAGTGGTGTCCCTGGGAGGTGTCTAACAAGGTGGTTAGGAAGCTGGCCATCCCCAAGGGAAGACTCAGCAACCAACAAGCCATGGCTGAGGGTCCACCATGAACTCAGAACACCATTATTCCCTTGGAACAGTCCTGTGATGCTAATCTGAGTGGATCTCCATACCCTGCAGTAAGGATAACAGGGATAGAGGTGGACAGAAATGACATTGAGATCATGTAGGGAAGTGAGGGCCCCATCATGAGTGTCTGGTGCTTTTCCCCGGCTGAGCCTTCCTCGCTGGCAGAGCCGTGGTGCTTGCACCAGTGATGGAAGGAATGGTCCAGTCAATGGGATCATTCATGGAGTGATTTCCAGCCCAGCCATTCCCTTCACATCCACTCAATAAACACTCGTGAAATCTTTTCTGTGTTTCAGACGTTGTCCTAGACACTGGGGATGTAGCAGTAACCAACACAGAAAAGATCATAGTGCAGAGATAGTTTCAAATCTCATGGAAAATACAGAAAAGCAAAAGGCATACAGGTAATGAATTTTTTTTAACAGCAACATAAACTTCTTTATTGCCACACAGCACTTATTTGAATGCATAGGGAATTCAGAAGTTCTTCAGATTTATTTGAATTGAACCTTGAGCTCCGATCTTCTTCTAATCACTTTGAGCTCCTGAAGTCAAAGGGTAATTTTTACACAATTTAGATCCATCCATCTACCCAGGGACAAACTCAGTATCTAGTATATAGGAGAGACCAAACACACATTTACTCAAATCCCAATTTGAAAATGCCATCATTATTAGGAGTCATAATATTAGTGGCATAGTTTCATGGTCTCGTGATGTGAGTTCTCTAATGTACTTTTTCTAATCCTTACAGATATCCAGCACCATAAATAGTATTTTTCCAGTTAAACATCTGAGGTGACTAAGGAGATGGAAGTTAAGTATCACAAATTAAATAACCTGCTTCGAGAAGCAGCAGAGCTGGAACTTGGGGGTTGGATTGGTCGTTCTTCAAAGTCATGCACTTTCCTCAGTGAATGTTGCAGCACCTTCTCCCTTCTGGTTCTGGGGATCTACGGGATCTGCGATCAGACCTTTCATTCTACTCCCTGCTCCTGTCGGGCTGCTCCAGCAGGGCAAGTGTGTGGGTCCTTTGTCCATTGGCTTCTGGTTGTGTCTGCCCATTGGAGAGGAGGCAGGAGAGAGAGGAAGAATCAGTTAATACTTCCTTCCCAGCTCTCTCTCTTCAGGGTCCTTGGGCAATCTCACTCCTCCTCAAGTTCCAGATTTGGCCAGGCCCCTACTCCTTTGAGGCTTGATTACTGACTGTTGGTACCCATTTCCCCTTCTCCCTCAGGGTTCAGGAGTATTAAGGAGTTATTGGCCCCGGGAACTGCAATATCCCTGAGGTTCCCTACTCCTTACCACACGCTTGTAACTACCCAGTGTCACTGTGCCACTTTTTTCCAAGATGTGACTCTTATAGATGAAGGCCCAACTCATGCAAAATTGATGTCAGATTGAATTTTCCTAAATCTCTCTTAAAATGGACACCCTAAAGTTTTACTTCACCTCCACCCAAACTGAGGGCCAATGAATTCTACCTTGAACCCTCTGTTTCCTGGATCTACCTACCCATTCTCTTCTTCCACATGCTTCCCTACTGCAATCTCTTCTCTCTGTGCACGCCCATGCACGTACACCACACAGCTAACATGCACACACGTACACGCGCACAGCTGTGTTGCTTACAAAATAGCTCCTGCATCCCTTTCCTCTGGAGGCAAGGGCCCTAGACTCAGTTGTTTAATTATTTAAGAAGCAAATATTTTGTGTGATATAATTTCTATGTCACTTTAATAGGTTTTGCTTTTACTTTTTTTAGAATAGTTCATAAAACACAGTTTAAACTACACTAGGGGGGGAAAGGTACCAAATTGTTACCTCGGTTGCCAAATTTCTATACATTTTCTGTAACTGGTAAAGTATTATCAACCTATCAGGAAGAATATTTTAGCTCATGAGCCATTTATCATGACCAGCTTACAGTTCTCAAAAATCTTACCTATATTTCACTAGTGATAATCATGTGAGGAAGATATCATCATACTCTCTGTGGGTAGTGAAGTCACAAGAGCTCAGAGAGTTTATGTGACTTGCTTGAGAATGCACAGCAAAGGATTCGAGAGTCAGGACTTGAACCCAAGACAGATTACCTATCCCGCTCTCTTTCCATTGCACGCCATTCAGTGATCGGAATTCTTGATTTTCTAAGAATTTCACTCATTTGTTTCAATATGCTGTCATAATATCAAGGTGACTACCATTAACATATTGGCTGGAAACTGTCTTTCCTTTCATTCAATGCACTCTTTCAGAAAAATCAGAGGAAATGTATTACTAAACAAGGCTGTAAGGCAAATGATGATGTTTGGAAGGGCGGGAACCATCCAAATCAATGTTGGTTCGTTTTATCATTTTTTATCATTTTTTTATGTTTTATTTGTCTTTGAGAGCAAGAGAGACAGAGCACGAGTGGGGGAGGAGCAGAGAGAGAGAGGGAGACACAGAATCCAAAACAGGCTCAAGGCTCTGAACTGTCAACACAGAGCCCGATGTGGGGCTCGAACTGACAGACCATGAGATCATGACCTGAGCTGAAGTCAGATGCTTAACCAGCTAAGCCACCCAGGCGTTCCAGTGTTGGTTAATTTTACATGAGACAGTCCAAGGCACACAGAAAGATTCCACCCGTGGCAAGACATCTTGCAATAAACAGAGACTGGATAAAATAGGATAAAGGAAATATGTGTGCTCCTTTCCAAGGTTTGGGTTTGAGGCATTGATAAAGAGGAAGAGGTAAGTCTGTGTAGGTAATCCCAGATTTCCAACTCTGCCAGGACTCCCTTCCAAACCTTTAAACCTTTCTTCCATTCCCACCTGGGAAGAAATGGTAAACATTCATCACTAGGCAGGATTTTAAAATATATTTAATTAGCATTTGTAAAGAATGGTGCGATCCCCAAAGCAGCATACTTTCCAGCTGGAAAATAATCATCAAGATTAATAAGTAAGTAAAGTTCTCACTGGAAACCAGCGCTTCAGGATGAGCTACCTGACCTCAATAAATCAGTTCTGATAGGCTCTGTGCAATAGCCTCACATGCACATTTGCAAATAAAGTCTCTTTGGACACATTGTTTTCTTCTATTCCATCCTTTCCTCCTTCCACAGTTTATGCAAAATATATCCGTTTCCTCCTGAAAACCTATGGTCTCCAGCCAACTTGATATTTCTAGGTGGTATGCAAAACCACAGCAAGTCAGCAAAGGTAAATTTTTTAAAATTCTAAAGTTTTCAACCAAGTAATGGCCACATCTGTCCTGCAGAAAATTTGTGCAGGCATAAGTCTATGTGCGCATGTTCTTCTGGAAGTTTCTCTCCCACACATCAGTCATCTCTCCATGCAATAAGTCATCTGCTTTGGAAATTTAAATACTCTGTCCTACCCCTAAGACTCTTCATAGTGAAACCTGGTCTTAGTCCCTCGGGCTGATGTAACAATATGTCATAACCTGGGTCACTTATAAACGCCTATATTTCTTACAGTCCTGGAGGATGCAAGGAGCTCAAGCCTCCTACAGCCTTGGTGTCTGGTGTGGGCGCACTTCTGTGTTCAGAGACAGCCTCATCTTCGCTGTACGTACCCTCACACGGTGCAGGGGTGAGGGGTCTCTGCCACAAGAGCATGAATCCTCTTCATAAGGGTCCCACTCCCATGACCCAATCGCCTCTCAAAGTCCCCACCTGCCAATTCCAGGTGAGACAGCTTGGATCTGTTGCTACCATACAGTGAACTTGTCAATACTAATTATTGCAAAGCACAAGATAGAACTGGATCTGTAATTTAGATGTTGTCTTTAAAATCTGCCAATTCCGTCACATTGAGGGTGAGGATTTCAGCATAGGATTGGGGGAGGGGGGACACAAACACTCAGCATGTGGGGAGTCCCAACATTTTGGGTAATCTTAAAGACCCTCCCTCTCTGGTCCTCAGTTTTCTCATCTATAAAACATGGATCTTTGATGGAATTAACTCTATGCAACTTCTAGCTTGGACTTTGTACAAGAGTGGGAACGTTCCTCCTCAGGTCCTCCCCCTCCCACCTGCCAATCTCCCTGGCCCTTGCCATCTGCCACCTCAGGCCAACTAGACTACTTGTCCAAGTTCATAGAAATGGGACATATCTGAACCATGTTCCATTCCAGCTGGATGTGACTCTTTTTTATTTACTTTTTTAATGTTTTACTTATTTTTGATACAGAGAGAGACAGAGCGTGAGAAGGGGAGGGGCAGAGAGAGAAGGAGACACAGAACCGGAAGCAGGCTCCAGGCTCTGAGCTAGCTGTCAGCACAGAACCTGACTCGGGGCTCGAACCCACAAATGTGAGATCTGATCTGAGCTGAAGTCGGAGGCTTAACTGACCGAGCCACCCAGGCGCCCCTGGATGTGACTCTTTACTGCCAATCCTGAAATAAAACCCACAACTGTACACTGCATACATGAACGAACAGAGATATTCAGAAAGCTCATCTGCCTACACATTTTTAAGTCACAGGTGTATTTTAATGACAACATCTAAATTACAGATCCAGTTCTATCTTGTGCTTTGCAATAATTAGTATTGACAAGTTCACTGTATGATACCAACAGATCCAGGCTGTCTCACCCGGAATTGGCAGGTGGGGACTTTTAGAGGTAATTGGGGGCACCTGGGTGACTCAGTCAGTTAAGCGTCCAGCTCCAGCTCAGGTCACGATCTCATGGTTTGTGGGTTTGAGCCCCGCGTCAGGGTCTGTGCTGACAGCTCAGAGCCTGGAGCCTGCTTCAGATTCTGTGTCTCCTTCTCTCTCTGATCCTCCCCTGTTCATGTTGTCTCTCTCTGTCTCTCAAAAATAAATTTAAAAAGTTAAAAAATTTAAAAAAAAGAGGTGATTGGGTCATGGGAGTGGGGCCCTCATGAAGAAGATTCATGCCCTTGGGGCAGAGACCCCTCACCTCTTGCACCATGTGAGCGTACAGTGAAGAGAAGGCTGTCTCTGAACACAGAAGTGTGTCCACACCAGACACCACGTCGGTAGGAGGCCCAAGGAGGAAGTGCACGTGCACCAGCCATCAAAACAAATATATTTTGCTTACAGATACTTTGAAATTAATATATATGGTTGGTTTTCTTTCTTTGGAGTTATATGAGATATAGTCTGAGTGCAATTCAAAGATATAAGAAGTAATATGAAGTCTAATGAAAAGACTCCAGAACCAGGGGGAATGAAATATTAGCTCCCTTTTAACTTCTCTAGTAGAAATCTATCTGTTTGGGTCTCCCCAGTACCCTCCTTTCTTCTCTTGGTAGAAGCCTTCGGGTTACTCTCTGGGAGAGTAGCCATACTCTGCAAGGATTTTGGGGCCCCTGGAAGTTGTGTGTGCTATGCCATCCCTGGTCAGGAAGTAGTATATGACTCTTCCACATCAAATTAAATACTCTTTTCAAGAACCCTGGGACATGGTAATAGTGATAAAAGACAAATATGTAGAGTTAAATGGTCCTGGGAAAGGCATCCCATGAGTCTGTCTTACTTTCTGCCAGCCAGATCCCTGGATTCTCCGGCACTCCATCCTCCTTAAGGTCTGTATTTCCTTCAGTTCTGTCACTTCGGGCATAGTCTTCCAATAATTCTATTTTGCTTTGTTGTTATTTTATTTGTCTTTGCTAATTAAAGGAGAATTGGTTTCTGTTAGTTGCATTGAAAAAAAAAGTGCTACAAATTCACTTATCTAGTACATAATGTCCTAAGCAGAGAGCAGGTGCATAACTAATTTCAGGACTGGAATGCCGAGGTGATGATACATTCCCAGATCATTGACTGACGGAAGCTCTTCCTACATGAGAACCAAAAGGGAAGCCCATCACGCGACCACCCGGGTACTGATGTTCAAATATGAGTGAGGGTTACACATAAATGCTGGTGTTGGATAAGTGTAACACCTTTACCCCGTGAATCCGGGAGGGAACACTATTGTTTTCATGAAGGCAAACAGAAGTCGCCAACCCTCCGCCCTTCCCCCTTGCCCACCCAAAAGGCCGAGGTCATTCCCTCAGGATACCTTGTTTCTACTTCGTGGTAAGCACTTCATGCAAAGAACGTGGTGAAAACTCTTGGGGCAATAAACACACCTCACAGAACCAAAACCCGCGTTTGGTCTTGAAGATGTTGGGGTCTGTGAGATGGAGACCCGGGAGAAAGACCCCACTCACGAGCGCTCATCCATGAAATGCCACAGGCATTCTTGACCCAGAGTCAGCCACAGCCTCCTCTTGCATCTCCTGGTGCTCCCTTGGAACGGAAGTCATCCCAAGGGTGAGGTGGCATCTGCCCACAGGCATGATTGCAAGCCCCCTCTGTTAAACGCTACAGAAAGGCACACCACCGTTTCAGTGAACATCCCCAAGGGACAATGCAGCTTCTGCCCCCAAAGTCTAGATCCCTGAGAATTTGAATAGATATAAACTAACAGGATATTTTCTCTGAAGAAATGATGAAAGCAACACTTGCCGGACAGTAAGCATTCAGCGAGTACAACTAAGACAGAGGACCCCTCCTGGTGTCATAAAGACCACAAAACAGTTTTCTGCCTCAGTCTTTCCTCCCAGCATGTTAACCTGTGCTATCTGGAGAAAGTATTAGCTTTACAGTGATCTTGCTAAATAAATAGTCTTGTAAGTACCTACTCATGGTAGGAAAATTCCCTCGAGGCATTGGCAGGAGTTTGTGGAAGTTGGCTGGATCAAGGAATTCGGCCTCCTTTTATACACAGATGTTACAAAGCTGAACCAAGTGGACACCAGATGCCATTTACAGGTTTGCAGGCCTAACACAGTTCTAACCATGTTCAAGGTTTGTTTTGTTTTACTGTTTATATGTTGCTTGTCTTGGAGAAACTATACGCATCAAAATAGAATTTTGTTCGTTGTTTCACTTAATAAAGTCAGTCATTTTAATTGTACTAATAAGTCAGGTTTTAGAAGAAATTAGTGGGAATCATGCTGACAAATAAAGAATCCATTGTTTTTATTAATTAATTTAATAATTATTAATTATTTTACTTCTGCATTTCTTTATTCAACCAATGTTTGTTGAGCACACATTCTTGGCTCTGGGGCTACTATGGTGGTAAACTGAGTCCCTAACCTGCTGATCCAAATTCCATTGAAAAGACAGCCAAACCAGAAGCAAACAACAGTATCAACAACATGTATATGTGTGTATGTGTGTGTGTATAACAACCCATATATACATATCTATATAACATGTTTTGTAAATTTGAGTGTTTTAATGAGTCAGGTGGTGGTACCACCACCAAGGGTTCTCCCTGATCTCTCACCATCAAACCCTAAGTACCTACGCATACTGAAACCTGTGCTCCCTCTAATAGTGAATAACTGTGAGTCGGTTGTTCGGTGCACTGAACGAGTGTTTTCTTCTGGGAGGCGGGTGGTCACGAGGACCAGAGACAAAGCGTCCGGCCGCTCTCAGTGCGACTGTGCACCAGAATCTGCTCATCGGAGTAACCGATAGTATTTGCAACAGTGACTTAGTAGCCATCATACAGACATCTTCGAGCTCTGTCTTGAAGGTGAAGGGTGGTCTGGCGGCCAGGACATGTTTTAAATCATGTTCACTCTGAAGAAGGTGTGCAGCAAGAAGGAAGGTCGCTATAGGTACAATACTACCCCCTGGTTTTAGTTGGCTTTTCACCTGGAAGAAAGAAAACCTATTCTGTTTACCTTTGTTTCTGTCTTGAAAGGTGATGGCTCAGCACATTCCATTCATAGTAACATCTTGCACTTATTTAACACCATAGTTCCCTAGCGGAGGGATTTGGGAATTAGGCTATGCATTTTTTAAACTAAAATTCTTTTAAGAAGATGCCCTTGTTTGTAACATCTCTTGGTCACACACAACTCCTGCAATTCCACCATACAGTTGAAAAAAAATAGGGAATTTAGCCTGGATGCAAACCTTCTCCTCCAGTGCTTATTTGACGTAGATGTATAGGTTTAGAGATCCAGCTGAGAGAACCGAAGTGTTGGGTTCGAGTCAAGGCTGTTTCTCTCCTTTCTATACACTCAGAAGTAGAAGCAATCATAGACATTTTTAATAATGATACAGTCACCTAAGTGGTTATTAAACAAATTCTATGTGTGCAGACCAAGAATCGCGTTCATGGTAAAAAGAAACCATTAATGTGGCCTTCAGACGCTGAGCCACCTTCCCAGAGCCCCACACAGAACGTCCCAGCAGTTCTTGCCTAAGACGTTTCACATCTCCCTAAAACTCAAACCTCCATGCCCATGAGCCAATGAGCTTTGTCCATACCTTTCCATGATGCCTTGCTCACTCCTCTTTCTGGCTTCCCTTTTCCCAGTATGTCTGTCCTCCGTTCTATCTTCCCTGGAGAACTCTACTCATCCTTCAATGGCCAAATGTAATGGATCTATTTTTGTTGTGTCTTCTCCGACTGATGGCAGAAACATAGATTCTACTCCCCTGTGCCCAGTGCACGCTGCACACCACTGCTAAATGGGTGGTAACACGATGGTGTATAACTAGCACCAAGGTGGCATCCATTGATCTCAACTGTTAACAAAGAACTCACAGCCTAGTTCATGAAGCCAACTTAACTCATTCAGGCAAGCAGGAAGCAGCGTGAAGTGGAAATGACCTCCAATTAGCCCACAGGACGCAGGGAACACCTGGCTCTCTGTCTAGAACAGGACATCCGCAAACTTTTTCTGTAAAGGGCCAGATACAAGTATACACTAGGCTCTGTGGACCACGTGACATCTGTTCCTCCTGCAAAGTACTATTGTTGTTGCATGAAAGTAGCCTTAGACAGATGTGGTCCAATAAAACAATGGGTCACAAACCAGATTTGGCTTGTAAACCTTAGTTTGATGACTCCTTTGTAGGAAGGAGTTTAGAAGAGAAAATATGTTGCCTCAATATAACTATTAAAGAATATCTAAGGCTGTCTTGTGAAATTCTTCTGGTCTCACTGACACAGTACTTTGTTTTCTTGCAACGGATAAAAATAGCAAGAAGCAAAGTTAGGATAATGAATCTATCAGAACTCTAGTGTGTATGGACTCCACTTGCCTGTGCCTGGAGGCAGTAAAACTCCAGAGGATGGGGGTGCCTGGGTGGCTCATTCAGTTAAGTTTTCGACTCTTGGTTTCAGCTCAGGTCATGATCTCACAGTTCCTGAGTTCAAGTCCTGCATCCAGCTCTGTACTAACAATGAGGAGCCTGCTTGAGACTTCCTCTCTCTCTCTCTCTCTCTCTCTCTCTCTGTTTCTCCCTCTCTTTCTCCCAAAATAAATAAATAAATAAATAAGTTCAGAGGATGATCTGATTTATTGTCTGGGTTTTATAAGTTACTAGCAGTGTGGACCTTGGACAAAGCACTTAACCATTCAGAACTTTGTTTTCTTTATCTATAAAATGGGAATATTACCGAGTACTTCGGGTCTGCCTGTGAGAATTTTTGAGATAGTGTGTGTAAATACTGACGTGAGGTAGGCACGCGCCCATACTGTTTTTCCTGTGGCTTTCACCCCCGGGACGATCAGGAATGACAAGTTCTGTGACAAGCAAAAACCTCTCAGGATCAAACATGGATGTGAATTCCAGGCAACCAACCTTCTCAGGTAGAATTAAAGTGAAAAATGTATCAATATTCATTCCTTCCTTTATTTTTTTTCTTTTGAAAGCATATGCTTACAAAGTAAGGTAACAACGAATGGAAAAGCTTGAAGAGACCCCAAAGACAAACGTTGCTCTTTTTGAGAGCACAGTCTGAAGCTGGCTCCCCTGACAGGCTCAGGAAGAATCTAACTAAGCATTTAGATAATTATGTTCCCCCCAGGCAAGTTCATCCAGGTTCGGCAGAAACCGGCTGCTTTCTACCATCAAACAACTGACCCACTCAGTTAACAAACGTGTAGCCATGTACCCAAGACAATGGAAGTCACATCTGCTGGGTGACGCCGCTGCGGATGGCATAATCAGATTAACCCTGAGCTGGGAAATGTCTGATATGTGCCATGCATCCCAATGGGCACTGAGAAGACAGAGACTAAACACAACATATTTTTCCTTGGAAAGGCAGCAGCTTAGGGGCCAAGACTGAATGTGAAGCCGACAGTGACAAAGAGCTTTATCCATGTTAAGATAAAGGAATAAACATTTCTCTAACATTTCTCCTCGAGGGAAGAGCGGCGATTTATAAATTAAAGATGCACATTCAAGACTTCATTCTGCTACTTACTCAGTTGTAACATTTCAGGCTACGTTGGTACTTTGAGTTACTTTGCCTGCTTAGAAAGATACTATGGTTTTATTTACTTATATTTCTGAAACCTTTGATCATGAATAAGAAATCTATATAATTTAAATGAAGAAAATAATGGATATGTAAGATGATTATAAAAAACAAAATGTTAAAAATGTTTGTATAAAAGATCTTAAAATTCCGAGGCATTAGGCATGTGACTTTTTATTATGAAGTCAATCAACATTTAGACCTATCAAGTCTTTACCCACCCAGAAATGCATTTTCTTTTATTCATACCATACTAGGTGTACACACACCAACTGGTTATATCACATCAATGAAAATAAAAGTAGGTCATAGAATTTTTGAAACTTAAATGTTCATCCACGTCTGTCTCTACCCTGATTCTTGAATGTATTTATTGAAAAGGAGATTTCTGGGACATGGGCTAGTTTACTTCATCTAAAAAAGCCAACTATGACTTTATCAATTTTTTTGTTTTCTTTTTACTTAATAAGAATGAATTTTAATATAAAATATCTGTTAAAAAGTACTCTTTTTACACGGAAATATTTTCATCTCAGCATTTCCTCTCATCCAAACATAGGTCCTCCTGACACCAAGAGTGTCAACACCTGCTTAAACGTGAATATACAACTGTCCGCGCCTTAATCGGAATCGTATTTTCTACTTTGATGATATTTGATGCACAGTTTATGCCACCTTCGTGCCTGGAGAGCAATGCGACCCCGTTTATCTCTGGTTTTTAGGCTAGGGAAGTCTGCCGTATGTCAATCACTTTTCCGCGAAGGAGTTCATTGATATTCAACACCTTCATCTCCTTCTTCTTTTTAAAATCGAGGCAGGAACTCATGCCTCATTTGTATACATGCACTCTGCGTATGACGACACCAGGCCTGGAGAGCATAATGGTGAAACTATAGGGTAATCCTGGGAATTAGTGCATCAATGTCAGAACGAGACTTGAATTTTTAATTCACAAAATCATCCTCATTCATTTAATTAGACAGTCATCACCCGTGCATTCAGTCTTCACAGATAATGCAGCAATGGCTATGAATGCTCTACCGTTTCTTATATTGTCAGTGCGTTCGATTAGGAGAGGTCTCAAAAACAATGGAATCTACGTTTCGAGTGGTAGAAACACTGCTGTCAGAGGAATGAACCCACGGAGGCCTTCACATCATTTGGCGTGAATGCATCAGCGACCCCTGATTTATAAAGAGTTCTTGGCCCCTTGTCTTTGTCAGTCACATATGCATTTTTTTAGGTTTGTATTTCAAAATGGCATCATGGTCATTGTGTTAGGAGGCTGATGTTGGACATCTGTGGCAGCCAAACTGCAAACCCAATGGTCCGATCTCACTGGATTTTGACCTCTTAAATCAACAAAACAATTGTTCAGTGTTCCACACTGAGAGAGAAGTCTCTGGGAACGACCACGCTGTTTTATTTTATGTTTTTGCTGGTTTTCTGGTTTGTGTGTGTTGGAGTCCACACCAGATTCCATACCTGTCCTTTACCGTCTTCATGTCTCTTCCACAAAATGGGAAACGTATGTAAATTCAGCTGGAACTGACTGACTCCTTCTCCATGACCATCTAACTGCTCTCAAAGAATTACATTATTAGCATTTGCACCTTACTCTGAATATGCGTTTCCTTGCTCTATCTTACAGAATTTGCATCACAAGATTCATTGGTTTCTTTCCCCGTTGGCAAAGGTTTTGTGTCCCTTCAAAGGGTTTCAGAAAGAAATGAGGCACCAGACAGGGATACCAGTATTGTCGTGGATTGAGGAAGATTCTAAGGGCTCTGTCCCATCATTTGAAGACCTTCTTATTTTGGACTCACAGAGGCTATCTTTCTTCTGCTGTTCCTGATTCTTGGAAATAGTCACTTACAAATGATGGCATATTAGCTACTTCTTTTTTAAATCCCAAGGTAATTTAAGCCAAAAATCTCTCCAGAGTAATGGAATTGCTTTTTTTTTTTTAATCATCTCTATTAGATGTCCACTGCATTGAAAGTTCCATTAAGACAGTCACATATTCCTCAGCCTATTGATAAGACCTTCTGAATGCTGCCCGTGAAAAGTCCTTTTAGACACTAAATTATGACAGTTTCAGAAAGAAGGAAAAAACATGCTATTCTCTGAGCACAGGTGTATTCATACACACCAGAAAATTGAAATCCAATTCAGAAGGCAATATTGGAAACAATTTGAGCTTGGATCCAATCTGGCCAGGGCTGAAACAGCACAAGAAATGACTTTGAAGATGATTCTGCCATTTTTTCAGTTCATTCTATATAGCTGGAGTCATCAATATGGAATGAACCGGAAAGCTCACATTAAATTCCTGCTTATGTCTTTTCAGCCAGACCAGAGGCTGAAAGTTCCATCCAGCGATTTTATTTAAATAAAATGTTACTGAATAAAGTTAAAAATATTAAAAGGCAAAATTAAATAATGTGCATACTCATAAAAATGCAATTACAAAAAACTCACAAGTGTACAAAATACATCTTCCTAAACTTCGGATGAGGTTACAGCCCCATAAACCCATCACAATTAAAAATATCTGAGTTGAAAATGTATCTGATGCACCTAATGTACCAGACACCATAGCCTGGCCTACCGTACACATGCTCAGAACACTGACGGCAGCCTACAGTTGGCAAAATCAGCGAGCACAAAGCCTATTTAATGATAGGATGAGTTTCTCCTGTAATGGACTGAATGCTGCACCGGACGTGCAAACAGAGTGGTTGTCATTGTATCTGGAGCTGCAGCCGCCGCCCAGGGTCACGAAAGAGGATCGTCCCACATATCGTCGCCCCAAGAAAAGATCCAAATTCAAAATTCCAAGCACACTTTCCCCTGAATGTATACCACTTCACACCATGGTAAAGTAAAAAAGTCTAAATCAACTGTTGGGGCCTATCTGTAGCAATTTTTAAGTAATAAATAGGAATCCCTAATTCAAGCACATTCTCTTTCTTACTGTTCAAGCTATACTTTGATTATATAAGAATATATTGGTTTTTAAATTTTTTTAAGTTTATTTATTTTAAGAGAGAGACAGACAGCGCCAGTGGGGGAGGGGCAGACAGAGAAGGAAAGAGAGAATCCCAAGCAGGCTCCACGCTGTCAGTGCAGAGCCCAATGAGAGGCTCAAACCCACAAATGTGAGATCATGACCTGAGCTGAAATCAAGAGTCAAATGCTTAACCAGCTGAGCCACCCAGGTGCCCCAAGAGTATATTGTTTTATACAATAAGCTCACTTCCAAAAAGGTGTTGTTCTCATGGTTTCAGACATTGATTTTTTGCAAAACGGGATGGTGTGATGCATGTGTTATATGCGAACTGAGTGCAAGAAAGTTTCCTTCATAAAGAAAGCATCTTTCTAGCATATGAACAATCAAGGCCTGTGAACTTGCCATTCAGTGATCCCCGAGAGTGCCCAGCACTTCCTGGTGAGCTGCCCAGAATCAGATGGAGGCCCCAGCACACCCCTCACTGTGTGCAGCAACTTTGAGCCTCAGTTTCCCCTGGAGACCAGAGAGCACCAAACAGACACTGGGGAGGGTCAAAGTCCTCTACGCCTCCTGTTCAGCCAGGGCTTGTTTCTCCGGGCCAGCTGGGTTTGCCTTAGCCGTCCAGTTTTTTACTCTCTGAAATAGCCCTGTTGTGACAAAAAATTATCTGTGACAAGAAATCCTTACGACCGAGCCTCTCTGATCCACCAGGCTTTGATCCACCTGCCTGACTTTCACCCGGGTTGGTGTTGTTAATTCTGCCCTCCTCAGCTGACGCACGGCGTGAATTAGTGCTCTTAACAGCTCCAAGAGCAGCCGTGGGAGTTTATTTAAATAAAGATATGACCCAATTTTATATCCTTCTCCATTAATGACACATGAGCAGAATGCTGTTGTCAAGGGTGGATAGAAACTAGTGGTGCTCAGTGTAATTTCTGGTGTTTTGATTTGTATCTTTTTGTTATTTTATTTTTTTGTTTCAGCTTTACACAAATAACCTTCCAGCTTACCTCCTATTCTCCTTGTCCAAACACCCAATTTATGGCATTTAAAGAGGATTGTTTTATGAGCCATCAGCCCAGGATGAGTCGTCTAGAAGAACCTAAATATAGGCAGAAGTTAATCATCATCTTAAGAGACACGGATAAAATTGATCTTGGCAAAAGAAAAGAGACATAAACAGGACAAGGAGCATGACTCACGGGTAAATGCAGAGCACGTCCATGGTGTGTGGAGAATAATCAAGGTGGTGAGCTCCGGGACCCTGGGGGGAGGGCTTCAGGAGCGGAAGCACCTTCTCTATGTGTTGTCCTGAAACAGGCCTTTTCAACCAAGGCTTGTGATGCTGGGGCTCTGGTCTCAGCATAGGCTTCATACTTATCTCTGGTAAACTTTAGCTGAGGAGATACAATTGAACACCTTAGTCTCCCCTAAAAACACACCTACAAGGTGATGGTTTGGCTGCTTCCTGATCAGTTCTTATGAAGGGAATCTCCCTCCCTGGAGACTGCAGAAGGCACGGACTTTTGAGTACTGTCTCTCATAATGTGGGCATCGTGTGATAAGAACAGGTTCTCAGCTCCCATGATCCCTTTGCTCATGCAAAACTCAATGATTTCACCATAACTTGCCTTTCTGGTGAGAAATTTTCTTGATGTGCTCCTACTCTGCTAAACCACCAATCCATTACCTTGTCTTCTGATTTTAAAATCAGAATTGGTCACGGGGCATTTGGGTGGCTCAGTTGGTTAAGCATTCAACCTTGGCTCAGGTCATGATTTCATGGTTTGTGAGTTTGAGCCTCACATCACACTCTACACTGACAGAGTGGAGCCTGCTTAAAACTCTCTTTCTCTCTCTCTCTGTACCCTTCCCCTGGTCACTCTCTCTCTCTCTCTCTCTCTCCTTCTCAAAATAAATAAATAAACATTTTAAAAATAAAAAACAAGAATTGTTTCATGGATCCATCTTTTAACATTTCTCCTTCATTACTGACCTCCACTCTTCGTTTTGTTGAGATTTCGCAGCCAGCCTGGGTCTCATTGCTTCTGAGTGAATGCCGTGCCCAATCCAGCCTGGCCCGGGGGGGCAATGGTCCTCGGAGCCCCATGTTGAGAAACCTGGAATTAATTGACCTTGGGTAGAGCACATCTTCTCGTGTTCCCAAAGTTCCCGTGTGATTTTAATATTCTGCACTGGCTGTAGTCCACGGCCCTGATGGAACCTCCTTGATACAGTTCCTGCAAAATTCGCTCTAGCTTGTGACAGAAACTACATTCCAGTAATGTGTATAGGCTGTCCGCACACTGGGTACACAGAATGATCTTTCCTATTCCACGTTGTGGACATTACTGTGTCCCATTTGATTTTTACCTTCTACGTTAATGTCTCTAGTATTTTCTTACTGTCTTTAGTAATTTAAACTAAATTTGTGACAGCAAAAGTGTGACACGTGATGTCCTGTATACTCCAGTCATCTTTGTAGAGACAACCCGATTCACACTCCCAACTCCCTGCTTTGCAGGTGCCAGCACTTTGGACTAGGGTGTTACGTGTCAGTTAATATTAAAGAGTTTTATTACATGAGCTTCTAATGAAGGAAGCACTGTTGATTCTTAGCACAAGTGCAGACAACAGAAGTCTCTAGCTGGGGTTAGTACTGAAACTAAATACAACCCTTAATAAGTAAAACTGATAAAATTGTTCTGTAACCTTAAGTTAATTTTTCTTAAACTTTCTGGGCTAACTGGTGGTCAGCTATTTACATAATATCTTTGAATCCCTTTCACCTCCTGGTGAAAAGATCTAGAAGTCCATGATACCTTACATTTTCCTTCTCAATAATTTTATGAACTTATGATAGGAACCAACTCTCCCTCAGTCAGTAGGTAAATTTTGGAATTTGGCATCTGCAAAGCCCACTGTTGGTTTTAAAGATGGTCGTACTTTGCAATCTAGGATGCCTGGAAAAGCTTGTAGTTGGTGCCAGTAAGATGCTCCTGGTGAGACGAGATGAGCGTTTCTCCTGATTCTTCCAAAGATATGGACTGTTAGAGAACTTGGCAGGAAGGATGGATATGGGAGGGCTTGGACTGAGAGATGACATTATACCATTGGGTCAATGTCCCAACTTTAAATACATTTTTGAAAAGTCATGCTGTTAGAATCTGGATATACATTGGACAGACTGTTCCCAGTGCTCTGGACTAGGGAGGAGGAGATTTCTCTCACAGACAGATTCTAGGGATTATCTGTCACGAGGGCCCAGGAGGGATCTTCACTGGGGAAGATCTGATTCTGATACTGAGTTTACACAGGGTGGGACAGAAGTTTCCAGAAACGCCCTGAACCAGTGCTAGAGGAATGCAGCCAGAAGCAGCAGTGACAGAGGGCAAGGACAAAGATGTCTGACCTCCCAGATGTGGCTCCAGGGCCTCGCCTTGGTCCCTTGCCCCTCCAGAGTGCAAGGTTCTGGAAGGGCTCCATTGGGAGTAAAGGTGGAGTCCTCCATGATGACTGAAATTGGCCTAAAGCTAGACTTTATCTTGATTAAAAATATAAAATCACTAGATTTTTTTCCTTTTCTGTCTACATTCCCAACCCTCACCCCTCCCACACACACATGCCAAAAATGAAAATAAGGTTGAGATGTGTCTCCTGTAAAACACTCTGGAAAAATAGAGGTTCCTTGACAATGGCTGGACACTAATGCGCTTTGTTCTTCCGTGAAGGGTTGTTAAATCTTAGGCCTGGTGAGAGGATTTTATGTTTATTTTTATCAATTTTTATACCTTTCCTTAGGATGATTAAAATCTTCCTGGATTTTTATATGTTTCTACCATTTCCCATAATTCTTCCAATCTACATTTGATTAAAGTTTTAATTGTAATTACTTTATGTGTATTAATATATATGACAGGTAAACAAATGAACGCATGCATGTAGAAACTCTTGCTTGTTTGTCCTTGACAAAGGACCAGTCTTCCAGTTTGGTATCCATCCCTTTGCCAGTGGTTTTCAATATTTTTTTCAGAAAGCTATAGAGACACCAAATTTTGCTAGTGTTCTGTGCCTGTTTTTTAACCTTTTGCACCTCTATCGTACAACACACTTTGGCAAGTAAATGCTAGTGCTAAAATAAATCCTAGCATTTCCCTGAACCCTCCAGTCCAGCCATGCTCCTAAAGTCAGGTTGGGCCCCTTTAAAAAAAAATTTATGTTTTATTTATTTTTGAGAGAGAGAAAGAACATGAGCAGGGAAGGGACAGAGAGAGGGGGAGACACAGAATCCAAAGACAGGCTTCAGGCTCTGAGCTAGCTGTCAGCACAGAGTCCAATGCGGGGCTCAAACTCACAAACTGTGAAATCATGAACTGAGCTGAAGTCAGATGCTTAACCAACTGAGCCACCCAGGTGTCCCCAGGGTGGACTTCCAACAGCAGCACTTTGTTTTCTAAGGTGTGGTAGGCAAAAAAAAAAAAAAAGTCCCCAAAGAGGTTTAAACCCTAAATCCTTGAAACCTCTGAATATGTTTTGCAATACAGCAAACAGGACAAAAGGTTGCAGCCAGAATTAAGTTGCTGATCAGTTGACCTTGACCTGAGGAAATTACCCTGGAGTAGTCAGGTGGGCCCAAAGCAATCAAAGGGTCTTTAAAAGAGGAAGAGGAAGAGCCTCTCCGTTCAGCATTGCTGGTTTGGGAGGTGGGCGGGCCCTGAGCCTAGCCACGTGAGTGGCCTCTCCTCTCGAGGCTGGAGGAGGCTGGAGGAGGCTGGAGGAGGCAAGGAAAATGCTGAGGTTGCTTCCTGGTATTTCCAGGATGGAACACACGCTGCCAATTTCTTGATAATGTTCCAGCAAGACCCATCCAGACCTCTGACCTCCAGAACTATAAGTCGGTAAGTAAGTGCTAAGTTGTTGAGGTTTTGGTGACTCGTTAGAGCAGCAAAAGGAAACTAATACCTAAGGGAACCTGGTCCCTGGGATTACAGTAGTGAAATCCATCTTCTATTAGCATATGCAGATCGATGTGTGCATGCTACATTTCGTAGACAGTGGTTAATGCTTCTTCTATTTAATAGCATTTAAACAAACAATAGACATACATCTGGCAAGTACAAAGACACAGAGCAAAATGTGAGCGTGCCAGATGGAAAACCTAAGAGCTTTCAGGATGCTGGGGCCATCGCCGATGGAGGCACAGGTGATAGGTACTATCTAAGTGCCTCTTTTTCTTAGTTAAATGGATTTGTTAAAATGTTTCAAGTGGAGACTTAATCCTCTGACTTCTGGGAACGAAAGTTTTTGTATGGCACTATGAAATATTACAAAAATGCACTAAGGAAAGAAAGAAGGTAATAGTAAAACTAAAGCACGGTATCTGATAACCAGACCTCAAAACTCACAGAGAGGGGAGAGGAGCACCCCAGTAGGAAGCTGGAGGCCCGGATGATGTAGGGTCAACAAAGAAAGACCTCCCCCCCGCCCAGTGCGCAAACCAGATTCACCAACATGCCAATGTGTCTAGGCTAGAATGGCCCGTCACAGGCTCACATGAGAGGTCAGGCTCCTTTAGTGAGACTCCTCGGAAATAAACCCAAAACCATTTTCCACATTTCCTCTGACTAGGTGTGAAGAATGACCTTCTGTGGAAAGCGTTCTTCCAGCGACCCTGGACATGGTGCTACCATTCAGGGCCTCATAGGGCCATCTTGTTTACCCTTTGTTGGGGTTTAAGTCAGAACCTTTAGTCCTTTTCAGCTTCCCCATCATCTCTTCAGTCCTCTGTAAGCTTTCAAAGATAACCCAAAGTCATTCATCAACCTCACGTACAAGTTCTCTCTGCATGAATCTAGGATGTGACTCCTCACAGTCAAGACCTTTGTCTTTGTTTTTGCCGTTCTTTTTTATTTTATTGTGTCGATGTTGATTCTTCTGGTTGAAACTGACAGAAACTTAACCATTACTGGCCTCAAAGCACACGCCCCAAGGATGCAGATTCTATTGGGAGGGTCCTGAGCTTTGCAGATGAGAAACTAAGTGGCTGAATTAGGAACTTGGTGACCAATAGAATAAATTCTCTTTTTATGTCCTTTTATCATCTCGGCATAAATGAGTTTTATTTTCATGATAACCACGCCAGTTTCTTGACCAAATAGACTCTGAGGAACGACCTTTACCGATTCAGAAGAAAACACCTGGGGAAGGAACATGTTTAGCAAGGTTGAGACATAGCATCCTGTGTGAAGTAGGTTTGAGTTCTATGACTGGCTACTTCCTCTGAGCCAGAATGGGGTGGGGGCAGTGGGGGCCCCTTTTCAGAAAAAGAGAGAAAATGAACGCTACAGAGACTTTTCAAAAACTCCCCAAAATGATGAGTGAGTCTTTACATTTTAGGTAGTGTTATCTCCTCTCTAGATTGTGGGCTCTTTGTGATGAACAACTGTTGCTTGTTTCTACCTAGACAACATATAGGATGTAACAGGTGCCTGAGAAGAGTGTTTTCTGAATTACTTTTAAAATCCCCCAGGGTGGCACTGGTATGGATAAAAATGTATTTTTTAATTAGTGTGATCAATTTTATTTTTAATACCAGGAATGTGGTGATAACATTGATGAAGTGGGGCATCATGGAAGTGCGTGCAGGAGTGAGTGTGTGTTAGTGTAGTGGGGGGCTGGGGGGCGGAGAGGGAAGGGTGGCTTCCCAGCACAGAGGACATCAATTCGTGATGGGGAAGCGTTGTTTGATGTCATTGAAAAAGGCTGTCCTTCAAGGTGTGATTGTCAGGATACAGGTCAGAGTATGTTGAGACTTTTTAAATGTTTTCTAGTAGTCACTCCCTCTGAATCAGACTCCTATATAATGAAAGTTTAAAAAAGAACGAAATCTACCTTTATATTCCTGACTGCACCTTCTTAATAATCATGAACTACTGCTATCCAGAGTAGTTGATTTTTTGCATCAAGCCTGAGCGTTCAAGGACCAATTCTAGGGGCACCTGGGTGGCTCAGTCGGTTAAGTGTCCGACTTCAACTCAGGTCATGATCTCATAGTCCATAGTCCGTGGATTCAAGCCCCATGGCAGACTCTGTGCTGATAGGTTGCTCAGAGCCTGGAGACTGTCTTCAGATTCTGTGTCTCCCTCTCTCTCTGACCCTCCTCTGCTCACACACTCTCTCTCTCTCAAAAATAAATAAAACATTAAAAAAAATTTTTTTAAAGAACCAATTCTATAATCTGTACAAAGTTCAGTTCGTTTTCTGTCCTTGCAGGAAACCCGTTCTTACACAGCATCCACCTTTCTCTGAAGACACTGGAGAACGTTTTGTGAACATGTCCTTATTCTGTGACACAGCTTTCAAGTCTCTTTTAAAACAGCCTGTGATTGACTTAAATAATTAACTCTTTTTCATCAACTCCCCACTTGAGAGCAAGTTTTTAAGTTTTCTCCGTAGATTGGGAAGGAGGTGAATGGAGAAGGCATCAAAGAAAGCTTGGGAATGCTGTAAAACGAAGAACTAATCATTTACTGAATAATCTGGCTCTGACTCCTTCTACCCCCACGTAACATCATGTTCAGTAGGAATGTAAGCCGTGGGGATCTCCCTGAGAATGAATTCCTTAAGGAGGATAGCAAGATGCTTTATTCCAAGTGCTGGAAACTCCTGGGTGCAGTGTAATTGACAGCTGGTAATTTTACCACGGCTCATCCCCTCTTCTGCATCAGTGACTTATTGAAATGACAGTCATAATAAAAAATGCAAGAAGTTATTCTTCCTACTTTTTCTCACTTCAATTAACGCTGTAGGTGAGCACATCGGTGACACAGCGCTCCTGGTCCATTAATCAGAAGGAAATCGTTTGAATTCAGAAAGATTTATGACTCCACTCTTAGCTTTAACAAAAATGACTCTGTTAATCCTAATATAATTGATATATTTGGTACATTTCAAATTTCAATTTCAATAATGATTCAGTGCCGTGGCTTAAGGACTTAATCTATTTGATCAGTCACACTCCAATCAGGAAGAAAAACAAAATGAGGAAGCTGGCGATATATAAGAAACTAATATCCACTTCTTCTTTTCCTTCTACTTTACCCAAATCCCACTCATTCCCCAAGGAGAAAGGCCCACCTTCCCATCCGCCTGCAGCACACTGGCCCCCTGGGGTCTGCAACACCCCTGTGCGTATCGGGCTCATTTCAAGTCACACAACCTAAAATATTATATTTTTTTCCTAATGCTTGTTTTGGTTGTCATGTCTCCAAAACAAAAAAAGTTTCTCTAAACATTTCCCTGCCCACCCTCCCCCACACCCAGAATTTCGCCCCGAACATGGTGCAGGTACCACTGTTTCCAGGTTGACCGACTTAAAAAATAAATAAAATAGCCTCATGCAGTAAATCTCCACCTACTTGCGTAAAGCGCGGTGGCAGATGAGTAGATGCGAAAGGAAGTGGCAAGATCTCCGACGTGTTCGGTCGTTTCCAGCAGCAGCTTTGAGCCGTCACTGGGCCATTTCATCAACGCTGCAATGATGAAGGTTCTCTTAATGCAGAAGCACATGTACCAAAGTCACTTCAAGACGTAGATAAAAACCCACCCAGAAGTTTGCCTCTTTTTGCAGTTGTGGTCAGTATTTAAGTTCAATTTTATATAGATTAATAATTTAAAAGCCAGTTATCCAGCCTGGGCGGCTCAGTCGGTTGAGCATCTGACTCTTGAGTTCAGCTCAGGTCATTCATGATCCCAGAGTGACGGGGTCAAGCCCCTAAGCATGGCGCCTGCTTAAGGGTTTCTCTCTCCCTCCACCCCTCTCCTCTGCTCTCTCTCTCTCTCTCTCTCTCTCTCTCTCTCTCTCTCTCAAATAAATAAATAAAATCTAGATATCCAGTGGACCAATTTTATCTTTGTCTTGAGGATACACTTAAAGTTCACATTTATAAGGATACAATTTTATACAAAGGTATCTCGCAAATTATTGACAAATAATATTTTGCAATATAAACGTGCCCTGCTTTCTATGGCCTCCATACATTCAAATTTAAAGAAATGTTAAGGATCAGCTATTTCACCAAAAGGTTGGCCAGGTGATTCCACTTTTGAAAATAGTTTCAGGCAGGGACATCAAGAATTAGTGCTTAAACAATTATACGACTTGGTGAAAATGAAAAAGGTCAACTCACAACCTCACACAACCCCCTTAGATACACTGCATTGTGGGAAAAGCAGAAAAGCAGAAAATCCTCAGCAGCTTCCAGCTAACAGATGATCTAAAATGACATATACGCATATCTTCTAAATGTTGTCCGTAAAGAAATGACCAGGAAGAAAACCTTAGCATGCCAAAATATTATTTCTGAAGAACCTACAGCCCCAAACCTTCTCAGCACCAAGCCACAAAAAAGTAAACGGCCTAAATCAAAAAAGCGACAAAGCAATGACACCATCTGCTGAGGAAAATGGGCACAAACCCGGCTGAGCCTTACAGACCCCTGACATTTTACATTCCCCGCGAGGCTAACGACACGGGGCACCCGCAGGATGGACGCCAGCCCAACCCCCATCCTCGAACGTGCCCCCATTCTCTCAGAGAGCTGCAGGCGTGTGTGGGTGTGAGTCGTGCGTTTGCTTCAACAGGAAGAGGGTGAGTGATGGTGTGTGTCCTACACGTGACAGAGGAGGAGTCTGGGAACGTAAGTGCACAGACATTTGTTGAGTGTCTATTAAGTGGCAGGATCTTACAGATGCTGGAGAGCAAAAAGCTAAACAAAATGCATTTGCATCTGGCCTTAACTCTCCTGGTCACCAGTGATGCTCTTTGTTGTTGCTTGACGCATTCCAGCCGGCAGGAGGAAACCCCTTTCACAGCACCTCTCACCGAGGTCTTCCCAGCCGTACGCAGGAGAGTCAGCCGGGGGGCGAGGGTTGTCTGAACTGCTGCTATTAGTAATTTGCTTTAAAAAGCTGGATATTTGATAGCACAGTCCCATCTACAATTATTCCACTTTCTGAAGGTAAGTGAGGTAAACCTCTTCCATTTCTCCCAATTTACACTGATTCTTCAGTTTTCAAAACTCTTGATCTCTACATGTCCCAACCTTCCTCCTTACTGTGATTTTCAGTCTATGACCTTTCCTTCTAGTCACCCCTAACTCTATGATTGTGTGACCTTCTTAATCTCTAATGCCCAAACTAAAGTTATGGAGAGAAATGACTATTTTGTGGGGGGTGGAGAGTTGGGGGGCATGTTACTATCATCTTTCGCTTGATTATCTCGTTAAATTATATGATGCCCTCAGTGACGTCTAATCTACTGATGAATAAACTTCTGTTCAGGAAGGAAAGAGCCATCACACCAATGTCAGAGAGCTCATGCGTGAGGAGGGTCGAGTAAGCTTCCAGGACTGTTCACTCCAGACGCCGTGTCCTCTTCCCTACCCTCTGCCTAACGTGAGGGACAGAAGAGAGGTGACGGACACCATTGGAGCACTGCTGGCTGAGCTGTGGAAGGGGCCGGAGAGCAAAGGGAGACAGGAACGGCTTGCACGTGCTATGCACCCAACGGGCTCCCGGGGCTTCAGATTTAATGGTCTCACCCTTGCATCAAGCTCCTCTCTCAAAAGTAAAGAGCGTTCAAAAACTACAGTGTGTTTTTAAATAGTTCATTTTTCCTAATCTTGACATCTAATTTGGCACCACTTCACTTGCCTAAGAAACATGCCAGCCTCGTGTTAATTATTCAGCCCTTCCCAGGCTTCTGCAAGCTTTAATTAGTAAAAGAAGGTTTCAGGACAAGTTATAATTTGCATGCCAACAAATTTGTTTATAAATTATATAGTAAAGGTGAGGTTTGGTCGCGCGCCTACTTCTGTGGCACAGCTAGACTGACGAGACAGCGATCAGCCACGGCTTCCGCCTGAACGGGTGGCCGTGACATGTGGTGAGCATGTTGTTCCGTTTGATTTCTCTACCCTAGAACTCTGATTACAGTTTCATTTGACTTCAGTTTCTGTAAATCTCTACTCACTATAATAGGGTCCCAGTTCACGAGCCAAAGTAACCAACCCCCCCAAAACATGTGTCCACATCACATTCAGAGTAATATTATGCATAAAAGGCTAAATCTAAAAGCAGGCCGACTGTCTATCAGCTGCTGGTTGAATAACCAAGATGTGGGAAACCCGTGCCGTAGAGTATTATCCAGCAGTAAAATGAAATGGCTGACACACGCTACATCATGGATGAACCCTAAACACATTAAGTAAGTGAAATTACTCAGAAACAAAAGTATTCATAGTTTTTAATTCCACTGGTAGGAAGTAATCATAAGGGACAGTTCCAGAGAGCCAGAAAGGAAGGCAGTGTTTCCCTCAGGCTGGGAGCAGGCGTCGGGGCTTGATGGCAAGCGGGCACTGGTGAACTTCAGGGGTGACAGAAACGTCCTAAAAGTGCTCTGTGGTGCTGGCAGCACGACTCAATTTATTTTCTTTAGGAAAAAAATCATTGAATTGTACACCTCGATTGCGTCAAGTTTATACTTTGTAAATTACGCTCCAGCAGGATTGTAAAAAAGATACCTAGCTCGGCTTAGGGTGCCGGGAGTAAAGATGGAAACCATCGGGCTATACGCTGATAATTATTTAAGCCGATGATGGATGCGTGATCGGGATCCATTTACCATCTGTTTTCCCTTCATGTATGTTTCAAATTTTTCATAAGAAAAAGTAAAACAAATCACAGCTAGCAACTCTGTTCTCTTTTGGGGACATACTGGCAAATGAACCCACATATAATGTAGCACGAGGAAGTGCAATGCGGCACAGGGGAGTGTAATGTGGCTCAGGTGCGTGTCCTCCGTGGCAGAAGGGCGGTCACAATCCTGGCAGCACCATGGTGACCTGCACGGTCATTAGCGGTCTTTCCTGGAGGCTTATTCAAGAGCCGGATCAGAGTCGTGTAGATACTGCTTTCTCGTTAGTCAGCCAGACAGAAGGACTTCCTGCCCCAGACAAACTAAGAAGCGTTGCCGCAGTGGAGGGTAGGGGCAGCCACGCCTGACTCACAAATTCTCCCTAAAGCGTCTCGGGATTGGAAGAAGCCCCCTCCCCGGGGTCCTGACGCGCGGGGCACGGTCAGTTTCATTCACACGCATTCCCGTCCCGTTCGCAGCATTAAGCACACGTTCCATATACACCCCACCCCGGAAAGCAGAAGGTGCCTCGTCACTTCTGCAGAGGAAAAGACTGAGCCTCCCAGAAGTCCAGTTAGCCTTGTAAGTCACTCCAAGAATTAAGTGGCTAATTGAGCCAAAGGTAGTTGACATGTATGGTATCGACCTCCAAAGCGAGTAGTTTTTCTTGTCTATGTGAGTACAGGTGAGTACAGGCGTGTGCACGCCGTATCCGTGTTCCCTGATGCCCACCCGACTGCCGACCCTCAAGACCCACAGAACCCCCCCCCTCCCGTTCCTGCCGCAGCGCCCCCCACCTGTGCACCCTGCGTCAACACGTGTCCCCTCGGGAGCTTACAGGCGCCCCAGCGCGCACTGATGCTCGGACGTGGGCATGTGGCTACTGTTCCAGAGGAAAGAGGAAGGCAGGCTCCGGATGGGCTGGCGTGGCGGCGGGACACCTGGCAGTTGGCGCACATCTGAGAAGAACACCACTCCGGGGACCCTGGGGCATGGGAGGAGGGTCTCGGATGTCCTCGGAACTGTCAGGAAGCCTCGGTGCCATCTTTTGTGACGGGACCCAGGGGCCCTGCTCCCGAGCATGGCTGCACACGGCCGGGCGATTCTAGGCCCTTGGGACAGTGCGGAGGGAAGTCGAGACAGTATCGCCCAAAGAAAACGCCAGGGATCTCCTGAACACATGTCTTACATAGCGCCTGGGGTTAAAGCTGGGATTTCCAAAACATTTTTATCAGCGGACATTTCTGGGTTCTTTTTTTAAGTTTATTTACTTATTTTGAGAGAGAGAAAGAGAGAGTGTGAGTGGGGTAAGGGCAGAGAGAGGAAGAGAAAGAATCCCAGCACAGAGCCTGACATGGGGCTCGAACTCATGAACGGTGAGATCATGACCTGAACCAAACCCAAGAGTCGGAAGTTTAAGTGACTGAGCCACCCTGGTGCCCCGGCAGACATTTCGGTGATGACAGGTGCTGTGGACAGTCTTCCGTGGAATCATGGTCCATGCCCATGCGGGCCTCGGGGAAGCCTGTTTGGATGTGACACACCAGTCAAACTGCCCGGGACCTTCCTGCTCTTTCTGTATTTCTGAGGCAGCTCTGGGACCCTGTGGCTCTGCTCCTGGAATCCGGCTTTCCGAGACCGCTATAACGAGGTATCCTCTTGTATCCTGAGTATGTCCACGGCATATTCTAAACCACAAAAGAAAAGGAATAAACCCTTGACTGTCTACGTGCAATCTGAATCACGCTGGAGCGATGTGCTATCAAAGAGAGAAAGTGATCCTTCTTCTAGCGATCCCAAGATTGAGGGCAGGGGATGAAGCAAAGCTCTACGTCCAGCCTTCTCCACCAGGTCTCAGGGCCCACGGCACAGCCGCCTGCCCTGGGAGACTGAGGGCCCTTTGTCTCCCACCATTTTTCTCTTCCACGTCCTCATCTCCTTTTGTGATTGGTTTTATGCCTGGATTTGCTTCCAGTGCAACCCCAGACCCACCCCCATCCTGGCAGCACTAACTGGCATCCAGCTGTGTCCCGGAAGACACAGTTAACTGTGGACGTTCTCTGTCTTTTTGGGGAAAGGTTAGATTTTTCTTCAAAATAGCAGATCTAAAACAAAGACTGTTTTATTTTTTTTAATGTTTTTCTATTTATTTTTGAAAGATAGAGAGAGACAGTGTGAGCAGGTGAGGGTCAGAGAGAAAGGGAGACACAGAATCGGAAGCAGGCTCTAAGCTCTGAGCTGTCAGCACAGAGCACGACTGGGGCTCGAACCCACAAACCTTGAGACTGTGACCTGAGCCAAAGTCAGACGCTTAACCAACTGAGCCACCCAGGCACCCCCAAAGACTGTTTTTAAAAAAAACGTATTACTATTCATGTCAACACATGCATATGCTATTATGTTGACACATCTTACGTCTTTTTTATTATATTTTTTATTATAAATCCCCTCCCCACCAGGAGGTAAGTGGGAAGATGACAGAGAACTTTCCAGCCACGTACTTATTCCATAAATATTTACCGAGCGCCTGCTCACTGTGTTTCAGAAACGTTGTAGGACCAGAAATTCTTAGATGTGTATGGTAGCGTCCTCTGTTTGGTGTGGGGACGGGGGCCGTCAAGATCACGGACGAGTGTGACACAGTGTGACGTGAGCCACAGAGGAGCTGGGAACACAGGGGAGCTGTGTTTTGTCTGGTTGGTATTGGAATGCAAGGAAGGGCGACTGGTCAGCTCCAGATTTGCTCGGTCATTTCAGACACACGGATGGCGTGTCTGCATCACGGCCAACACTGCTAGGTCCCGGGTTTACACCCATGAACGAACTCAGGCTCTGCCAGAAACCTTCAGAACCTACGTGGAGAAGCAGGAGAGTGAAGGCGACGTCACATGTGTCAGTGGCTTATGTCCAACTGACTCTCATCCTACATTTCCAGGAAAAAAATCCTTGGAAGAGCTTTCCTGGTAAGAAACCCAACTGCTGTAAATTTCCATTAAGATGGCTTCTGGGGAGAAGACACTTCCGAATGGACTCAGCCTGCACGTTTCCGTCTGTACACACGACCTCCCTCATCAGTTTGTGGTGAGGCTAGAACAGAGTACTGTCTGTAAAGAGAATGGTAACAGACCATTTACAATGTTAAACATAGTTTTATTTGTACTATTATTCAGATACAGCGTGTCAGCATGACTTAACAGCTCCAGTGAGAACTAATATTCAACACAACTTAGACCAGATAATTGGACAAGCTTCAGCTTTGCTTTAAAATATACTGGGGTGCCTGGGTGGCTCAGCAGTTAGGCTTCCGTCTTCAGCTCAGGACGTGACTTGTGGTTCATAGGTTTGAGCCCCATGTCGGGCTGTGCGCTGACAGCTCAAAGCCTGGAGCCTGCTTCTGATTCTGTGTCTCCCTCTCTCTCTGCCCCCCCCCACTCTTGCTCTGTCTCTCTGTCTCTAAAAAATGAATAAATGTTTTTAAAAAATTTTTATATATACTAAGCAACTGGTTGATCCTTCCATCAGATCAGAATCATATACAAAAAGCATTTTTCCTAATAAATTTATCCAGGCAATAAAATGGTTTAAGTACCTCAATCACCATTCACTTGACCTGCTTCAAATTACTGGAAGTTCGTAGAATACCCTCATCCCAAAGTGGATACAAGGATTACTTTAACGTTTGATGAATATTCATATAATTAAATGTATGTCACTCTGCCCAGAAGAGACAGTAGGTTCATTTCAATGTTAATTAATAATCAGAGCCTCAGAAAGTTGCACAACCTTTATAATCTCAGAATCATCACCATTGTTCTTCCTTGTTTCAAACTTTAAAGAATTTTAAGAGGCAGGTGGAGGCCTGGTATAGTTAAAAAAATAAACATAGTAAAAATTATCTTCAGAGGTGAGGTATAATTGAATTCCCCCAATCTGAAGCAATAGTCATTTTTTCTTAACACATTACTGATGGGATGCACATCCTAAAACACCCTTAAGTGTTCTTTATTAAACTTTCCACAAGTCTGGGGTTGTGATTTTAAAAATTAATAATTATGGATATTTACAGATTTTATATATCAAATGCTTTTAGAAAACTATAGGCTTAAGTAATCAAAACAATTTTCCCTCAGTATTATTATGTTGACTTTATTTCCAATAATTTTATGTTTGCCAATATTTACATGACCCTTTGTTTACATTACCAGAAGCAGTAAAATTAAATAAAACTTGATGGTTCTTTTAAAAACTTTGTTTATTTCTTGTGCAGCTCTAGAAAGAAGGATTCAAGGCATTGCACTATTGGACCCATGTAAAATTTTTGCCTAAGGCTACCTTATTTCACTTGCTCATGTCTACGATTAAAATAATACAGTGATGTTTTCAGTTGTTTTTTCCCCCTCATTCCCAGCTTTGAACTTGTGTGACTTCTCCTTAGAAATGACATATATCTTAAAATACTGCTAATAATAAAGATGATTATTTTGAGCAAGTAGAAGAATTCAACTTAAAGAGAGGTCAAGGCAAAGTCTATAACCTCACTCTTTCTAAAATAGAAAATATTCTCATCTTCTGGTTCTTAGACACATTTCCTGGCTGACATGTGTCGATGATGCATGGACTTCATCCATACAGGGTCACACTGCTCTTTTTCTCTTATTGGCCTTTTAGCACTATGTTTTCTCTTCAACAGTATTACACTGACATTTTTGGGCCCTTGAAATTCTTTAATGTCCAGATATGTTCCCTCAGAAATCCTGTCGATAAAGATCGGGTTTGATACAGTTATGTTTAAGCACTGTAACAGTGCTTAACAGTTGGCAAGTTTCCCCAAACTAGAGATATTCAAACAGGGATTGGGTTAATTCAGTCAAGGATGTAAGACTTGTACAATGAAAACTCTAAAACATTCCTCAAGGACATAGAATAAGAGCTAAGTAAATGGAAAGGCATCCCATGGTCATTAACTGGAAGTCTTCACAATGGTAAGAAGACAATACTCCTAAAGTGGTCTACAGAGTCAATAAATTTTATATCAAAATTCCAATGGCCTCTTTTAAATAAGTGGGAAAAAATGATCTTACAATTCATATGGAATTGCAAGGAGCTCCGAACAGCCAAAACATATTGGAGGTGTAGGGGGCAGTGGAGGGAGGGGAGGGATAAAGTTTCAGGACCCACATCTCATATTTCCCTGTTACAACTTTTCTACAAAGCTACAACAATCAAAGCAGTATGGTATAGGCATAAAGCTAGACATGGAGATCAATGGAATAAAATGTCCAGCAGTAAAGTCACACTTACATGGCCAATTGGTTTTCAACAAGGTACCGAGACTTTCCAATAGGTGGGGGACATGTTATCAACAAATAGTTCCAAGGAAAATGAATCTCTATGTGTAAATAATAATAATAATAATAAAGTTGACACTTATATCACACCATATATAAAAACTAACTCAAGAAAGATCAATGACTTAAATATAAGAGCCAAAAGTACAAAGCTCTTAGAAGAATACAAAAAAGGGAAATCCTATGACCTCCTATTTTTGGCAATGATCTTTTAAATATACTACCCAAAGCACAAACAGCAAAAGGAAAAATTGATAAATTGGATTCCATCAACATCTAAAAATTTTGTCTATCAAAATACACTCTCAAGAGAATTACATATATCCCACAGGATGGAAGAAAATATTTGCAAATCATGTGACTACTAAGGGCCTAGTATCCAGAATTTATAAAGAAATCTTACAACTGAGTAATCAAAAGGCTTTAAAAAAAAACGTTTAATGATCAAGGACTTAAATAGAGATTGTCCAATACATACAAAAGGCCAAGTTCCATGTCACTAGTCATTAAGGAAATGAACATCCAAATCACAATGAGGAACATGGTCACACCCACTTGAATGGCCATAATTTGAAAAAGAAGAGAAAGGGGCACCTGGGTGACTCAGTTAAGCCTCCAACTTCGGCTCAGGTCATGATCTCACAGTTTGTAGGTCTGAGCCCCATGTCAGGCTCTGTGCTGACAACTCAGAGCCTGGAGCTGCTTCAGATTCTGTGTCTCCCTCTCTCTGCCCCTCCCCACTTATGCTCTGTCTCTCTCTGTCTCAAAAATAAATAAAACATTTTTTAAAAAATTAAAAGAAAAAAGAAAAAGAAGAGAAAATAACAAGTGTTGACAAGGATGAGGAGAAACTGAATCTTCCTATATTACTGGCGAAATATCAAATGACACAGGCACTCTGGGAAAGTTTGGTGCCTCCTCAGTACCCTAAACCTTAAGTTGCATAGGACACAGCAATTCCACTCATATGTACACACCCAAAATAATAGGATACAGACATTCAAACACTTTTCTTTTTAAATGTTTATTTTTGAGAGAGAGAGAGAGAGGAAAACAGACTATGAGTGAGGGAAGGGCAGAGAGAGAGACAAAGAATCTAAAGCAGCTCCAGGTTGTGAGCTGTCAGCCCAGATCCTGGTACAGGGCTCGAACTCATGAGCCATGAGATCATGACCTAATCTGAAGTCAGACGCTCAACCAAGTGATCCACACAGGGGCCCCCAAACAAACCCTGGAACATGAATATTCAGGTCAGCTCTGTTCACAGTAGCCTCAATATGGAAACCACCTACATGTCCATCCACAGATGAGTGGGTAAACACACTGAGGTAAGCACATACAATGGGATATTATTCAACGATAAAAAGCACTGAAATACCGGCATGAACCACACCAAGGACTGAGCCTTGAACACATTACTCTTGTAAAATATGCCAGAGCCAAAAGGATAAATACTGTATGCGTCCCTTAATGTGAGATACCTAGAAGTGTCAAATTCTAGAGGGGAAGTAATTCAAGGCCTCCAGGAGTTGGGTGGGGGGAGGAATCGGAAGTGGCTGCTTCACAGGTTTTGGGGTGATGGGAAATTTGGGGACATAGGAAAATGTACAATATTGTGAAGTTACCTAATTCTACTAGATTATATAATCTAATGTAGTTGCTTTGGTAAATTTTCTACTAAGTGTATTTTACTACAATAAAAATATGTTTTAAGTAGATAAAAAAAAATAACAAAAACATTGACTGAGCAGTCTGCTCTAGCAGATGCCTACAGGGGTGCCGTGCTAACCGGCCCGAGTCCCGCTCCAGCAGGTCCCGGGCCCCCCGAAGGATGGACGGTGTCGGCAAAAGGGAGCGAGAGCGCCTCGGCTTCTTTCTGCTCACCAGGCAGGCTGCTCTACCCTGACCCGAGAGGCAGCTTTATTTATTGAAAAAATGTATCGGGTACAAAACAGAAGTGAGAGTTGCCTGAGACAATAACTTCTGATAATAAATTCTTTGGAATGTAAAAATGTCCCAGAATGTAGATTGATGGAAGATTCATGCATAATCTTTACCAATAGAGATTGCAGTAGGTGACTAGATGCTTATCACTTGGGGAAGGAAGGGACCTTTAGCATTCAGATACAAGGCAAAGTTTCTAGCACAGCAAAGGCAAGAGTTAGTGAGTTAGTTCTTTTGTGAGCAGGGATCAGTAGCCTGTTTTCTCAAGGGGAAGACAAACAGGTTTTCTCAGGAAATGTAACTTGGCTCCTATAATCATAAAAGAAGAAACTCCTATAACAAGTTTTTCACAAGGTACAATTCACATATTTTTGGCATAAGAAGGCAAGTCACTCCTGATATCAGTCAGTCAGGCGCCTTGGGGGTCAGTGCTCAAGCAGAAATTGAGTTGGGGTTGAGTAGGGGTAGATGCAGGTCGCCATCTGACTGTGGGAGGCCTTGCAAACCTGCCTTACTTCCAAGATGGCTCCCAGCACTAACCCCTGGTCCCATAACAAAGGAGAAGATTCCAGAACTATGAGGTTCACATTGCACTGTGGGACAGAGTGCCTACACAAGAACAATACAGGATTGTACAGCTGATTATCGATAATATTGAAAATGCCACAGGATCACTGAGAAAATAGTACTTAAGTCATTTCAGGATAGCGGAAGGTACTGACTTTGGAAGAATAACCAAGACCGTAACTTTGTTATAATAGTGAATCATGAATAGTACTTCTTCCCTTAGGAAAACCAAGGGAAAGGCATTTCAGGTCAGGAAAAGAAATTAAAGCAAAACAGCAACACACATGCACGGAGGCACACGCGTGAAACAGAAATCTAACTTTGGTCAAGGGGGAAGTCAGTTGTTGTTACATTAAGAGCTGATCATTTACCAAGGTAAATTACCTCATTTCCATAACAGCTCAAACAAGGAGGCACGATTATCTGTGTTTCTGGTGTACAGAAGGGGAACTTGAAACTGAAAAGAGATTGGTATCCTGCCTCGAGTCAGAAAGCTGGCAAATGCTGAAGCTGCAGTCTGAACCGAGTCCAGACAATCCTCCATACCCACGTGGGTTGTCGTAATGAAGACTGAAGACACCAGCAGGGACTAGATGAGGCGAAGTGATTTGGATCGTGTCCTCGAGATGAAAGCAATAGAACGGTGGGGTACAGGAGCAAGCGGATGTGGGTTTGGAGGTGCCGCTCCTGCGGTGATGGAGAGGGAATGGACTAACATCTACTCGGATGTTTTCCTCTCCTCTCCTCCCTCAGACGCCCGGCGAGGGGGAGGGTGGGGGGAGGGGGACAGGGAACAGCAGGGAAGCAGAGGGAGGTACGAGGGACCCACGCCATCCCCTGCACCTTGCGCTGTATCCTAGTCAATTCCAGCCCCTCAGAAGGTCTAGGATTCCAGCTTCCATTTCATGATGAGGAATCTCGGGTGTAGAGATTTTTCAATGACCTGTGTAGATCTCCTCACTGGAAAGCACAGATTTGGGATCAAATCCAGGCCTTTTGACCACCAAAGTCCCCACTCATTTCCCTGTGTCACAACATCTAAACCCGGTCTGCTTTTACAAGTGGGGCAGGGTGAGGGCAGGGCAGGGGTGTGCCCCACATCCTTCCAGGCAAACTCCATCCCTGCCATGCTGGCTGTGACGGTGCTTCCTTCTTCTGTCCTCCCTTTGACATCCTTCAGCCCGACCGGATGTAACGTTTCAGGGTCCCTGTCAGGGTAACTGTGAAGCTGATCCATCAAGTTCTCATGCTTGTCAGTCAAGTTTCACCTGGCCTTTCTAGCTCACGAGCGATTGCCCATTTCTTCGTCTGCCAAACTGCCAACTCAGAATGATTCTATTTATCACTATTTCTTCATCCCCATAAGAAAAGAAAGACTTTGAGTCATCAATAAATGTATACTTATTAGTTCCCTCCTTTAACCAGATGCTGTATTTTTCAATGACTTTGCTTTCTGGGTGCATTACCATTAGCCACATGGCTTTCACACTAGAGATCTCTTTGTGTTTTCTTCTCTTTCCTTTCATGGAAGAGCATTTTGACACATTACCAAGAACACACAACGGCATAAATGATTTATGTTTAAAAAAAGAACTCAAAAATGAGGCGTCTGGGTGGCTCAGTTAAGCAGCCGACCTCAGCTCAGGTCACGATCTCACAGTCCCTGAGTTTGAGCCCCATGTTGGGCTTTGTGCTGGTGGCTCAGAGCCTCGAGCCTGCTTCGGATTCTATGTCTCCCTCTTTCTCTGTCCCTCCCCGCTTGCGCTCTGTTTCTCTCTCTCTCTCTCTGTCTCTCTCTCTCTCTCTCAAAAATGAATAAACATTAAAAATAATTTTTAAAAAACACCCTGAGAATTCTCATGACCTGTCTTACAGATATATTTCCAGGTTTCTGAGTTTCATTAAGAAAACACTCAACTTCAAATCCAAATGAATGAAGGTCATTACAGTGTCTCTGCATCAGTGAGTTAGGATGCAGAGGGCCTCGTGTGCTCTCACAGGTCTGTCGCAGCTGAAAAAGGGGAAGATAATGTTTTACCACTTTTGAGATGGTCACCAATGTGGGTAGAAAACAAATTAAAAAGCCAGAACCCCCCCCCAAAAAAAACGCCTCTTCCAAAAGAAAAATAAAGAAGCAAAAAATATATGCATATATATTTACCATTTTAAGTGTAAAAAAGTTCATTAGAAAATAGCACATTTTGCCTAGCCCAAAAAAAAAAAATGTAAATATTCCTGGTGTTATAAGGCGTCTCTGCAAATTCCGGGGCTAATTTTCAGGGGTCCAGACCGGGTAGGTTCAGGGTTGTGCCTGGGATTACCTGGTGGGCGCCTCTTCAATTCTTATTCACTGGTGTCTATTGAAAACCACTGACCTACTTAGCCTAAGAACCTGGGGCGAAGAACATTCGGAACTCTTCTTGAAGCTCTCTGCCTCTCTTCAGACCGCTGCAATTCAGATCTCCAGCTAGGACTGTTTGGAAATGGTGCTGCTGTTCAAGCAGGTGCAGATTTAGCGCTCAGGAGAACCAACACGTACTTCAGGGTATTTGAAAAACGTAATCTTAGAGCTTAAAGGGAGATGGAAAGGCAAATAGGTCGCAGAATCACAAGTGAAATCAGCTATAGAAAATAGCTTTGTCCATCTGTGGATAATAGCACCAAATGGACTCAGATGGAATCAAAGGAAATGGAGATGGAATACATCTTCAGTTTAAAATGTAGCTGGATGCCTCCTTACACATTAGCACGGTTTCTTAATCTTCTAGAAGGGAAGAAAACACAATTGAAAAAATCTTTTAGGCAGTAGGATTTAATATAAAATTCACTGGATGAGGCTCTGGAAGTCACGGGTTAGAATCTGAATTAAATAATTGGTTTTATTCTCTCCTTTGCGGTCAATAGACTCCCACCATCGATCCGTGCATCTGGCGGCGATCCACGCATGTGGAACACTGTCTCCCCCGCCTCCAGCTGTCTACCACCCTTGCACGGGGCACCGTCTTCTTCTTGGGTCCTGGAGTAAGGGCTAAGTTTGAGGGTACGAGGAGCTATGCTCTGTCAAAGTCCCGGCTGCACACGAAAACCATCTCGGCAGTGGGTTGTCTTTGGAGAAACTGATTCCGATTCTGGGGGAAGTAATCCAAGAAATGACACAGCACGTGCAAAACGTGTAGCTGTGGGAATATTCTTCTGGGAGATGCTCTGTTATTATTGCATCTGGAACATCTATTTCTATGATATTTTAATTTTTTAATGTTTTATTTATTTTTGAGAGAGAGAGAGAGCGCGCACCCGTGAGCAAGAGTGAGTCAGAGAGAGAGAGGGAGACACAGAATCCGAAGATAGGCCCCAGGCTCTGAGCTGTCAGCACAGAGCCCGATGTGGGGCTCGAGCCCACGAACCGTGAGATCCTGACCTGAGCCAAAGTCAGACGCTTAACCGACTCAGCCACCCAGGTGCCCCTTCTATGACATTTTAAGATAATTTAGGTATTGTCCACAAAGAATATCATGATTGGTCAGGTTAGTGTAACGTGCATACATTTGTATCACCTTGAAATACTAAGAATACACTCAATGGACTAAATTCTCTGTGGAGTCAGCAAGTCAAGACAATTTTGGAGGAAAAATTCCCTAAGGTCTTTAGACCCAGTGTTTAAGATCAGTTGCTCTAGATTTTGGTGACATGATGAAAGTTTGAAGTATTGTTTCCTGATTCGTTGGCTGATGGCTATCTTGATATTTAGCTTGGTATGGGGAATCCTTGAAATTGTGTCATAAGTAGATTCTAGTTAATTATTTCATAAGTCACTTCAAAAAACTAAAATTGCTGATAAATTAAAGTAATAACACAGAACAGAGTTATCAACGGACTTCCTCTTTCAGCTCAGAGACAGAGAGCTGGAAAGCGTGCCTCTCTTCTCCTCACAACAACCGAAAAAAAAAGGCAGGAAACAATGCATATTAATGACTTTCCTTGAATTCATCAGAAAACTGATACCACAGGAGGAGCAGGGAACCCGGACTACGAGGGGGTATGTGGCCACCGTGAGAACGAAGTCCCCAGTGCTCGTGAGCCTGGACAGACCCCACCAGACTGCACATCAGCCAGGGAGGAAACTTAGCTAAATTTTTATAAATCGTTAAAGGCAGAGTGTGGGTTACCATGAGAGGATGAAGTCTCTGAGGACCAGTCAACATGATGTTTTCTGCCGTTTGTGGGTTTCTTGTACATAAATGTAAGCAGGCACCCATGCAGAATATGGAGCTACATCTAAGAAAGATCTGTGCTGCAGACAGGTGAAGGGTAGCAGCAGTCAAGGCCAAAATTCTCCAGACCCGGCCTCCTTATCTCTCCTAAGATACAAAAACCTTCATCATCAAGGAAAGAGGAACAAAATCTGTTGCCTTAGAGAATTGTGGCAATGAGCTGGAAGGACAAACTAGGAGGGAAAATCCTACCTGTGGGTAGAGCAGGAATATACACGTGACCCACGAGGGGCTTTTGGGAATGCTCTGTACCTTCCTTTCAATTGGGTTTTAATTCCAAAACTTCTCTAAAAATAAAGTTTTACTTTAAAAAAAAGTGTATGTTTGGGGCACCTGGTCCGCTTAGTCAGTTAAGCATCCGACTTCGGCTCAGGTCATGATCTCAAAGTTCGTGGGTCCAAGCCCTACATGGGGCTCTGTGCTGACAGCTCAGAGCCTGGAGCCTGCGTCAGATTCTATGTCTCCCTCTTTCTGTCCCTCCCCTGCTCACTCTCTGCCTCTCAAAAAATAAAATTTAAAAAAAATTTTTAAAAAGTGTATGTTCACACAAAAACTTACATACAATGTTTATAGCCACTTTATTTATGATTATCAAACATTGGAAGAATCTAGATGGTAAAATGAGTTAATGATAAAAGAAACCATGATATACACAAACAATAGAGTATTATTCAGATATAAAAGAAAAGAGCTCATGATTAGTTCATACAAGAACTGGGGAAATTTGAATAAAATCCATAAATAAATTAATATTATGGTGCCAATGTGACTTTCTTATTTTGCTTCTTAGTTCTATAATATGGTTTTTTAAATTTTTTTAATGTTTATTCATTTTTTGAGAGACAGACAGAGCATGAGTGGGGGAGGGGCAGAGAGAGAGAGAGAGAGGATATGAAGCAGGCTCCAGTCTCTGAGCTGTCAACACGGTCCAACGCGGGGCCTGAACTCATGAACTGAAAGAACGTGACCTGAGCCGAAGTCAGATACTTAACTGACTGAGCCACCCAGGCACCCCTATTGGTCATATATGTTAACGTGAGGAGAAGTTGGGTGAAGGGTACATGGGAACTCTGTACAGTTTTGTAACTTTTCTATAATCTAATATTTCAAAATAAAAACGTTTTAACTCTTCATATGAAAACTACTGAAATCTGCTGATATATAATTATTCTTTTGTTCATTCATTCATCACTTTCTCTGTTCAGAGTGTTTAAAACTGTTTCTTACATCCAAAGTACTTATTTACTCATTTATTGATTTTCATTATGCCAAGCAAGAGAGCATGCCAACGTAAAATAACCATACAGTGAGAAAATTAGCTTACAGCATATGTTTTAGAGGGCGTCTCCTCTGTCTAGAAGGTTCTGCCAGAGCTTTGTCATGTGTGAGATTATTGAGGAAGCTCACCCACGTGAGGAGGAGACGGCAGGGATGTCGAGAAGGGAGGACACCTTGGTGAGGACCAGGCGTTTGAAGACCTGGCTGAAGGAGCAGCTTTCTTGGGACAGGAGCTGAGTGAGGAGTTCAAACGCTCTCCCGACGAGACTGAGGAGCAGACCTGCCTAAACGGGGAAGGTCTTTGTCCTGGACACAGTGGCGAACACCAGGAGGAGGTGAAGGACAATGGGTCAGGTTGCTCGGGCTTCAGGTGAGGACAGGAGAGTACAAAGGCCAACATTAGGCCCACGGTGGGAAAACATGGAGATGTGAGGAGAGTGTGAGTAACCGTGGGGCTGAGGTGGGAAGGAAAGGAGGGGTTGGAGGGTCTGAGGGTTAGGGTTAGGTCGCTTCACTATGGGGCGCAGCAGGATTGGTTGGAGATTTTTTCAATATTTGTGGTCTCTTCTTGATATTTCCCTAAGTGATTTCCCATATGAATGATTAGATTTTTTTTCTAGTTGGTCTTCATTCACTTTTTGATCATCTAGCCAATATTACAATCATGAGTTTGGACAAATGCTATGGAGATACCGGGAAACGTGGAGTTAAGATGTCATTTACCAATCACCTCTCTGTTTTGGAGGGATCACTTCCTCCCTTCTTATCACGTAGGGAAATGTGCCAGGAGTGGTAGGGCATGGTCTTACTCAAGTAAACTTGCTCGCAATGAGGTGGGTTCTGCCTGAGGACATGGCCTCCATGTCACCACCAATGTGGTGGTGGCTGCTCTCCTGCACCCACCACATTCCCACAATTCCATGCACTCAAGACATTCATATTCTTACGAATGAATGTGCTTTCAGAAGTAGGAGGTAGGAAAATGGTAAGCTAGTTTTTTGTTAGCTTTTACATTTTAAAAACGAAAAAGATACTATATAGAATTATATATGTAATTATGTTATACCCATACCCATCCTACACTGGATGGAGTTCAAGTCCAGCGGAGACAGCTGGATTAGCCTGAATTTTTTCAAAGCCCAAAGCCGGTTGCTTTGGAGTCTTACTGGAGTAGGTGCCTTGAAACAGACACAACTGCCTGGAATGAATATACATTGAGGACGAACCATATTCCACCAGTGGAAACAATTCGAAGTTGCTCCGGAACCGTTTCTTGCTGACGGCTTACTCTCCTCCTCAACAATCTGCAACTTTCTCGGCACCTTGCTCACACTTAATTCTTCAGCCACAGATTCCTGAACTCGCCTCAGAGTTTTAGCTTTGAAATACAGCAAGCCGAAAATGGCTGAGAAAATGCCTATCACTCCACTGCAGGGCTTTAGAGGAGTGTCAGAGACCACGAACTTCAAATCCAACAAGGTCAGCAGCACGTGGCTCTCAGATACTGTGTGTTCTCCAGTTTTTGAGGGGCGTCTAATCCTTGATGGGCTCTGTATTTTCACCTCTGTGACTATATGATGTCTAGTCAGCTTGGAAAATACCATTACCACTATGTCTCAGAGATGTCAAAATTAAACTACGGGAGAAGAAAAGCAAGTGGAAAGAAAACTAATTCCAGGGTCACGTCTGAAGCATCTCTCTCCCCCTCCCCCAGGATATCTGCATGGTCTCCTGCTGCTTTTAAAGCACATGCCTTGAATTATTTTCCCTGGACTGATTCAAACCTTTGAAGTCAATAAGTCTTCCCCCTTCTTGGAATGAATTAAATTATACTTAAAAAAATTTTAATGCTTATTTTTGAGAGAGATAGAATGCAAACAGGGGAGGAGCAGAGAGAGTGAGAGACTCAGAATCCAAAGCAGGTTCCAGGCCCTGAGGCGTCAGCACAGAGCCCGACACCAGGCTCGAACTCACAAAACCGTGAGATCATGACATGAACCAAAGTCAGATGCTCAACCAACTGAACCACTCAGGTGCCCTAAATTATATTTCTAAGACAATTTAAAAAAGCAACCTATGTTCCTTATTACTTCTATATATGCATACATTTAAAAATGTAAAGATATAAAGGCCCAACATGGATGTTAGAGTTGAAGGAAAAATATGGTAATGAAACAAGCATGGGACCTATTGAGAAACCCTCTGGGGGATGAAAATTCTAGGCGCGCACTCTATGAGCTCCACAGTAATCTCACTATAACCTCTTAGACCTTGAGTTCCTGTGGTGCATCTACAAACCAAATGCGGTTTAATAATTTTGTTGCTTGTTGGGTTGATTAAATGATATGAAGCAAATCACCTGTTATGTAAAGAAGTATAACCCAGTGGCTCGGTGTAGGCTGTATAGGCCAATGCCTGAGTTGGAAGCCTATTTACCACTTACTAGACGGCCAACTTACGTAAACTAGTTCTTAGTGTCCACATGTTTACAGTGAGGATAAATAGAGTGTATCCACGTCACAACACTGTTCAGGGGCTGAAGTAAATGAATGAGTCTGTGTGTGAAACACATATTAAGATAATACTTGACACATATAGGAGATAAACATCAACGGCTTTTACGTTTCTTAACAGCTCAAGTAGAATTACTCCATTTGTTCATCTCCAAATTTCATTAGTAAATTACTTGATTTTCTAATTTTGGTGCTGTTGGACTTACGGCTCTTGATATTCATAGCAATTAAAAATGAATATTTCAGAGGCGCCGGGGTGGCCAGTTGGTTAGAGCGTCTGACTTTAGCTAAGGTCACGATCTCACAGTTTGTGAGTTCAAGCCCCGTCTGTGGAGCCTGTTTCAGATTCTGTGTCTTCCTCTCTTTCTGCCCCTCCCCTCTCCCTCTCTCTCTCTCTCTCTGTCAAAAATAAATAAACATTAAAAAAATTTTAAATGCATATTTCAATTATACTCAAATATTTTTTCAAGTATTTGTTTGAAAGTTTCTAACTTAAATATATACCCTTTAATAAGAAAGAATAAGTCTCAACTCACTGGCATGTGTGTCTGAATAGCAGTCTCTGCGAGGAGGCTGGAGCCCATTGCCAATTTCTGAAAGGGCTTTGTCATCCATGCAAACAGAGTTGGTTCAATAAATGTTACCTAAAAAGTACTGTGCTTTGAACATATTAATAGTATTTGCAAGACAAGAGGAAAGAAGTGTTTTTTTAACATCACTGGGTCTAATGCCATGTGTTCAGAAGTGAAAAGCTGTTTATCTATCTAATTATATTGTTGAAATACAGATTCTTAGAGCAGTGACTTGCAATTATTTTATCCAATTTATGACCAACCATTCTAAAAAGTTTCAAATGTCATTATATTAAACCTTCAAAATCACAAGATTTTGCTAAAGGAAACATTGTGCACAGATTCACCAGAGGTGATCTTGGGTAACACATCTGTATGAAAGTGATTAATGACAGAAGAATATTTTTAAGATTTACAGATCAAATCCAAGTGGATCATGGCACCATTAGGGAAAACTTCTAAAACTTCTTTCTGTTAAAGAAACTAAACACCATATAATGAATTAATTAAAAATTATAAAACAGGGGCAGTTGGGTGGCTCCGTTGGTTAAGCGTCCAACTTTTGCTCAGGTCATGATCTCACAGTACATGGGTTTGAGCCCCCCGTCGGGCTCTGTGCTGACAGCGCTGAGCCTGGAGCTGCTTCGGATTCTGTGTCTCCCTCTCTCTGCCCCTCCCCTGCTCATGCTCTGTCTCTGTCTCTCTCTCAAAAATAAATAAACATCAAAATATTTTTTAATAATGAAAAGGTTAATTAAAAACTATGTAACTACCCAAGTGACTCTCTGCCAACCACAGATCCTTTTATACCTTTAGGCTTTCTATAAGATTAAAGCCCTCAGTCCCAACTTTAGGCATAAGTAACAACCAAAAAAGGTGGTAATTCCTTGGAAAATCCAGAGTCAAGTCAAATTTTACTTATATTGTCTATACTGTCAAATTATCAAAACACGTAAATGCATTACAAATATTTTAGGGTTTTTTGTTCCAAAACACAAGTTAGAACAGAAAAGTTGTTGCGTGACCCTCAGGTGACAGACATGTCTCACTTGCCTTACACAATTGTCCCCACTGTTAGAACTATGTGAACTTTGCTGTATGTGGAAAGAACACGTAGATGCGGTTCAGGTGGTGAGTGACCGGTGAACAGCTGTTCAGCGCTCAGGGCCAGAGAGCGATGTGGGGCCGGAGCGGCAGGGCCCGTGTTCCTACAATACCGGACACCATGTCACTGTGCAAGCCGCCTGGCTCACGGTGGTGGTCAGAGGAAGGGCACCGAAGGAAACGGGTTCGAGGGAGGGAATGGAAAGTGTAACTGACGTCACCTGGAGTCAAAGTGTGTGTGCAATACATTCTGTCGAAGTTTTGTTTTCGTGGGCAAAGAAGAAATGCGTCTTGTGTTGAAAACGGTAGCAAGTCTCTGCCCACGGGGATCCGCGGAGACTGATTTAAAAACCGCACGATTTCTCCATGTGCCTCTTGCTTGGAAGCAGGCGCCATAGAGGGGGACGTGCAGCGAGACTGAAGTCCCATCAGTTAAATAACATAGACCGAAGTGGAGAAGTGGCCTCTTAACACGTCTGAAGTTGTGGCTGGGAAGTGCAGAGGTCAGATCTGAACCCAGGTCTACGTGCATCAAAAGCACAGCCTATTTTATGATGACGTGATGCTTCTCATGGGCACCTGGCTGGCTCAGTCAGTCGGTTGAGCATCAACTTCGGCTCATGTCATAATCTCGCAGCTTGTGAGTTCCAGCCCCACATGGGGCTCTCTGCCGTCAGCCTGTCAGCCCTGAGCCTGCCTCAGACCCTCTTTCCCCCTCTCCCTGTCCCTCCCCTGCTTGTGCTCTCCCAAAAAATAAATAAAATTTAAATAAAAGAAATGATGCTTCACAAAATTAGAAAATCAATCAATGTGTTTCAGAAGGAAGGTGTCATTTACAGTCAACTCGTGAAGACGGCAACTATCTCTCTAGGGCGTCACTAACTGAAGGAAGAGGTAGACATAGAGGGAGCCCCTCTCTGGACCCTGAACTGCCCACCCCCTGCTGCTCAAAACGGGAGCTTCAGATCAGCACCCTTGGCAGCAACCGGGGCTTGGAGGAAACGCAGAATCTCAGGCCCCAGCTCGGAGCCGCAGGATCAGACCTGCACTGTCCTGAGACACCCAGGCCGTCCTCAGCACGTCCGAGTCCGAGAAACGCTGATCTGTACGATCACATTACTCCTAACGGAGGTCGACCAGTAATACGTAATAGCAAATTAAACGGGAGTCTTGAGGCCAGTGATGCTACGGTCACACACAGTCACTCCTCACGCGGAAGTGCGTGCGACATCACACTCACGGACGTGCGCCTATGATTTGGGGGAGAACAGATGTGTATTTTAAAGAAGAGATTACTAACCTGATTCCGTGACTATGATGATATTGGTGGAACCGCCCACGGCCATTGACAAAATCCAAACAAGGAAGAGCAAGCGAAGAGGGTGTCCTGCCTGCACGCCCACCGCCCAGGTCCGCCGGCTGAGTCAGCCTTCTCTTGGATTCCGGCTCCTCCTTGACACGTGCTGAGCCGGAATTAGAGGAGGTGCAGGTGTGACCGCCCCCTCCAACACCCCCTTTGCCCGCTTACCTCAGCCCTGCCGCAGGCTCCTTTCTATTTGGGGATGGGTGAGTCAACTAACAGCCGTGAGCAATTCTCAGCTCGACGATGGCATCCCGCTTCCTCGGCCTGAAATCCAATGTCTAGCGTCTCTGGATCCTGTTTATCTTTCCCCTCCAGCAAGAAGGGAAGAGAGTTCTTTAAAAAAAAAAAAAGTCTTCCTACAGCTGAGGGTACAGTGGTTTCCAAACTTGACAACCACGCAGATCTCCCAGAGATCTGGCTAAGATGCCGGGCTCGAGTTCACCAGGCCTGGGGCAGGGATGTGACACTGGCCTTCCAGCCGCCCACAGGCCACGCTGCTTCTCTGACCTCACAGGGGACAGTTGCCGTGGTGATGAGCTGTAAAACCAGCTGTGCTGTGTTTGGGGACAGTCATTTGGAAGTAAGTATCAAGATACTTTAAATATAGTTTCCTGACGCTGTGTTTACACCTTTAATAAATCTGTGCTAAATAAACGCTCAGGAACATGTGCAAAGATTCCCAGAAGAGCATTCTTCACCTACTGATGGCAATATCAGAAAGAAAGGGAAAATCATCTGACGGATCTCAAAAGAGGGACTTGACCCCCAAAATCACACAATCTGAAGTTACCAAAACATAGGGTATTGGGGGAAAAAAACACAGGTGGGACTTGATCCCCAAAATCATGTGATCTCAAGTTACTGAAACATAGGTTATTGGGGGAAAAAACATAGATATCAGCACAGAAAAATATTTGACATATAATTTGAAGACGCTAATAGGTCATGAAACTGTTCAGGTAATCTCCTATTTCATTGTCTTCCCTGAATATCAAGCATTATGTGGATATTTAGAAGCCTTAACAGAATATCCAGTAAAAGTGATTCAGTCCCCTCTGCATAGTTGTATCAGGGGGCAATTTCTTATTTCTTTCTCACTTCTTTTCAAAAACTATATGCAAAATTTACAAAAAATTAAATTTAATTAAATAATAAAATGTCTAAATTGTGTATCCATGAAACTGATGTCCCTTTTAAATTATTCTATATTTTCTGTTATATGCAGATACTATTCTGTATCACATTATCTTCCATATCCAGAGCCTAATAACTTCTACAGCATGTCTAAAAACGAAAAATCTCCGGGGCGCTTGGGGGCTCAGTTGGGCCTCTGACTTCAGCTCAGGTCATGATCTCACAGTTTGTGGGTTCAAGCCCCACTTCAGGCTCTGTGCTGACAGCTTGGAGCCTGGAGCTGCTTCAGATTGTGTCTCCCTCTCTCTCTGCCCCTCCCCCACTCATGCACCTCCTCTCTCTTTCTCTTTCTCTCTCAAAAATAAATAAACATTAGAAAGTAAAAATCTCTTTCACAGACACTCAGCCTCAGTGGACCCCAGTCTCACTCCCCAGTGGACACTGACCTTGGTCCTGGAGCCCTGGCTCAAGTCTGTTTCATCCCTACCTCTGCCTTCCCTTGCTGGCCCCAGACATCAGACCCTAAATTCCGTGTCCTACCTGCCATTCCACATCCTCCCCATGGCAGGCACCATGGAGGCACCTTGGTGCTTTAGGAAAAGACCTTTGAAACCAAAAAATGCTCTATCACTTATAAACTGGCCAGTGCTGTGAAAGGTAATAAACTTCCCCAAGTACATTTCCTCAGCTGTAAATTTGGGATTGAGCCGAGGAAATTACTCATTCAACAAACATTTACTGAGCTTCCACAATTGGGAACAAAATCAGGTAATTCCACTTTTTCATGGGCTATACCTCTGTACCACACATATGCTTTGAATATTAAAAATTAAATCCTTAAGCAACGCATGGGTGTGGTAAGGAGTAAATATGTACTCTGTTGCAGGGAGAGGTTATTGAGTGATCAGGCGTAAGTGATACTTTTCTTAGTAAGAGATTTTGGAAAAAGAACTGTGCACCCTGCTCCTTCCCACATTTCTTAGGTAGTGGAAATATTTCCTGTAATGTTCCACACACCAGGAAGCGAAAAACAAAACAAAACAAAACAAAAATCCAAACAAGGATCTTTAAAGCCATCAGCTTGGGGCGCCTGGGTGGCTCAGTCGGCTAAACATCTGACTTCGGCTCAGGTCAGATCTCACGTTCGTGGGTTCGAGCCCTGTGTCAGGCTCTGTGCTGACACCTAGCTCAGAGCCTGGAGCCTGCTTTTGGTTCTGTGTCTCCTTCTCTCTCTGCCCCTCCCCCTCTCACGTTCTGTCTCTCTCTGTATCAAAAATAAATAAAACATTTAAAAAAATTTTTTTAAATAAAAAAATAAAGCCATCAGCTCATGTGAGATCAAGTCTTTTATTAGCTGGCTTTGCTAATTTAAATGTTTCCCTTTAGACTTTACAGGGAGCTCAGCAGACGGAAGGCACAGCTCAGGAGGGCTTTCTATTTGTGACAAAATGGTCACAAAGCATCCTGTGTTTCTTTTGCCTTGTCTCCGCATCGTAGCTGGTGACGACACGTATTTGTGGCTGGGGTGTAGGAATGACTCCGTCTTGCTGCCCTCGCTGTTCCATCGTTAAAAACTAAAGATCCGGGGCTCCCAGTGGCTCCGTCGGTTAAGCGGCCAACTTCTGCTCAGGTCATGATCTGATCAGCTCTGAGCAGCTCTGCTGCTCTCTCTGTCTCTCAAAAATAAAATAAACATGAAACAAATTTTAAAAAGAATTTTGTAAATCAGTTGCTGAACACAGCAATTCTTTTAAAATGTTGTATAAACTTTCATTAAATAAACTATATTAAAAACAGAGGCCACAGCTAAGTGGAACGGTTCTACTCCCCAATTATTTCACCACATTTCCCCGTTATATATGGTTTTTAGGCCATCTGTACCTTCTGTATCCGTAGGGTAGAAAGACCGTAACCCTGCACTGCAGCACATCACTCCCCAGGGCCTCACTTGGAGACCTTTGTGTCGATTGCTTCAATTTGGCCACGGAGCCAGAGTGCTTCCACCATGGACATTGCCGACTGACATCATGATAAGACTTCTTCTGGAGGCTGGGTTGTTAAACACTTAGCAGCACGGTTCTGATGCCATGACTCGGTCAAAATACTGTCACCTCCAAATGCTGCGTGTGGTGAAGAAGAAAGAAGGAGCCAGCTATTTTCAATAGGCCGTGGTCTAAAAACATTTTGGCTAGTGCTCTCTTGGCCCTCTCTCTGCCTCTGTCTCAAACAGGTGCCCATATTCGACACAAAAGCCAGGCTTCTGACTTTCTAGACTCACGATTTTGAGCGTCTTCAGGACTACTCTTCCCTTTTTACACCTGGGAAATTTCCATTTATGATTCAAGACCCAGCCCAGTGGTTACGTCTCCATGAAATGACTTCCCACCATCCAGGATTCCCCCGCAAGCTCACGGCTTTGTGCTACATTCTCGGTGAGTTCTACTCTGAGGACCGTATTTAAGATTGTGTCCGGCTACCATCACATCCCTGACATCGCATCCTTTTGCTCTGTTACCCTGCTTCGTCATTTATTTTCTCGTAAAAATAAATTACAATCACCTTTCTACCCACTTAAAATGTACTTTTTCTTATCACGTCTATTTTAAATCCATCAGGGCAAGGGATTATGTCTGATTTGCTTCTGTATCTGAGGCACCTGAACCAGCACCTAGCATGCAGTACGCGCTCAACAACTGTGTGGTCACTGAGTGATCACGTTTGCAAGAGGCAAAGCTGGGTCCCAAGACATGACAGAACTTTCAGCAGCTCCGTGTCTTGGGCAAGTTACTCAAGCTCTCTGGGCCTTGTCTCACAGGGTAAGAATGAGAATGGAGTGATGAGGTCAGTGTGCAGCATTGGCCCCATTGCCAGCACCTTGCATGCACTACACAAATATGACTATCATTTCCTCTCCCTGTGAGTCTGCCTTCGCTGGCGGAGTAAGTGCGCACACAGGGTTGGCTCCATGACCGTCGTCTATTCGTCATGGTGGCTGGTGCCTCATTCTCATTCTCCACTACTCTACGGCCTTTGGCCACCTGCAGATCCTGGGAGGGATTATGACTGATTGATATGGAGGATAAAGCATTTTAGCCACGACGATGAAGAGCATGGTTGCAAACTGTGATCCGGCCCGCTCCCATAGCCCTTGCCCATCACATAGAAAAGCACCTGCATGGTGATTAACCTTGACATTTCAATCAAGAATTAACTCAAAAAATGCTTGATGACTTATTTTAGATTATTAAACATGAAACACCCAAACATTTTTTAAAAGTATGAAATCATTAAAATGCCAGCATTTGGAGTTCAAAGGTGTGGAATCTCTTCTCGTGCTGGACGGTGCGGTGAGGCGGGGCAGAGCCCACTGTGTTTTGCATGCCAGCAGGGGGCCGGACGTGGTGACAAGATTGGGCAGAGCCTTCAACACAGCTTTGAGCAGACACAGTAAAACAGGGATGGTGTCGACGGTTCATTTCAACCTAATGATAAAATTCACTTGAAGTGCCTCTGTGAGGTTGACTTCCTGCCAATATTCACTCAAGACAAAGCTTTTAAAGGTATGCAGTTCTGCCTTGTTTTATCTTCGGAGCACAGCTTTTCACTCATTTAGTAAATAATGGCGTTGCTGCAAGTCTCGCAAGAAGGATCCTTCGTATAATGTGCAAACCAAATAATGATACTTGAAAACAATTTCCCTATAAACTCCCCTTCTCATTAAGTAGAAAGTGGGGGAGGAAAAATGGCTTTTTTTAATGTTTACTTATTTTTGAGAAGGAGAGAGGAAAACAGAGCATGAATGGGAGAGAGGCAGAGAGAGAGGGAGACACAGAATCTGAAGCAGGATCCAGGCTCTGGGCTGTCAGCACAGAGCCCAACATGGGGCTCGAACCCATGAACCATGAGATCATGACCTGAGCCAAAGTAAGATGTTTAACCGACTGAGCCACCAGGCACCCCAAGAAAAATGGCTTAAAAATACATTGGGCCCTTCCCCTTTGTGACCTTTGCTGTAAGCTTATGAATAGGAAATATTCCTAGAATATTCCGGGACCAGGAAATCTCCGGGGACAGTCTGTGCAGGATGAATGAGCTGGGAAAACATAGCTAATCTGGTGTGATGTTCAGTCTCCCACCCGCTCCTTGGAGTCAGAAATGTTTCTCTTGTGTCCAAAGCAACATAGGGGGCAATTTGATTCCATTTCTCCTTATTTCACATCATGGAGTACGTCTTTTGCACGTTGGGTGGAAAATGCAGAATTGTTTTTCATCACCTTGGCCTGTCCAAGTGTGACAAGAGGGGCCGTTGAGGCTGAGATAATGCGCCTCTGAGGCCTATGGGAAGAAGTCAGTTGGTGAAGGACCCGACTACAAACATGACTGTTACCTCCATGCAGAAAAGGAGGGGACGGCAGAACCCCGACATCTGTGAATGACTGTCATGTGACAGGTTCCTTGATTAGCCGTCCCCGTTACTCCAAAGTGGACATTACCATCTTTCCTTCTGTCGCATAATATCTTGGCAATGGTCTAAATTTATTGTCTATTCTTCAGTGAAAAAGCAATGACATTAATCCTCTACCAGAACTCTGTAGCAAAACCCACAGGAAAAGGAGCCCCCAAATCCTGACGTCCTCAGCTCTCAAAACAACAGGAGAGCAGCAATAACCCCTTGCATCCGGGTCCCTGTGAGGATTGCCATTTACATATATATGTCAGTGAACGCAGTGCTGGTGAAATAGTAGCTGGGGTACTAGTCATATTGTTGCACCTGCTCCTGTTAATAATTCGCAAGCATTATTATTACTGAAATGTGTCATTCCCCACCAGCCTCACAAGTTGCTAGAGAAAGAAGAAGAGTGCTTATACAATAGAAGCATAGTGTTAGTGTCCAGACCCTGGTAAGTATTCAAAGATTTGGCAAATATATTGGACTACAAAACTGTGCTGATCCTCTGCTTCTTCTTTTCATTTCTATGTGTAGTAATTTGAGAAAAAGAAATTATCTCCTAAGTAAGCATGATCTTTATAAAGGATTCAAGTAAAATGAAGGGTAATTTTTTTTACTTTTTCACAACTCAGTCTTTGGAATCAAGGATTTACAAAATCTCTCTCTCTTTTTTTTTTTTTTTTGCAAAATGTGGAAACCGAGCATTTTAGGAGACTCTCAACTCAATACTCTACTTTACCATCACCATTTCTAAGAGAAGGCTTAAATAAGAGATCTAATGAGTGATTTCCTAAATGGCCATTTTTCTTGGTGAGGTTATGAGGAATGGGGAAGAACATCTCAGGATCCCAAGAAGAAGTCTGAAAGATAGGAAAGAGAAGGGTCTGCTCTGTGTTCAAGGACAAGTTCACCCCACTGAGAAAGTGTGCTGCGGTGGACTGCGGGGAAGTGTGTTGGACATGACCCTGGGGTGTTTTGGCGACAGAGCTGAGGGTATGCGTCATTGCCCAATCATAAAGGAAGAAGTACATTTTATTTTAATAAAAGTCTATTTCAATACATTTTGACTGGCAAGGCAGAATTACAGGGAGGGAGGGAGGACTGGGAAGGACTATTTCATAAGATCCTAGTGAAGAGATGGCATTTTAAGACTGAAGAATATGTAACAGAGAGAGTCAAGACTTTAACGTGGACCCTTACTGGGAGACAACGGAAGACAGACGTGTGGCACCCTAGTGGCAAAAGCAGTCGCTGATCACATGTGGGAGGGTGAGAAGGGTGAGGGGGACACAGACGTGAGGTCAGCTCTGCCTGCTAACCCTTTCGCCCATGCCCCGGCCGTCCCAGATCCCGCGGCCACCACCAAACCTTCGGTATACGTGCGCACAAACCTTCTACGTAACCAGAACTTTGCTCTGTTGTAACCTGGTATTTTAGCAAAGAAGTATCTGCCAGATTAACAAGGGAATATGCTTCCATGAGGCCTATTGGAAATGGCTGAAGATCAACCACCCAAGTGAGAACAAAAAGAGGCTATGTACTCAGAGTTGCCGTAGCCAGGAAGTCAGCCACCACCACTGGCATTGGGCAGAGAGCAGGAAAGTGGGACGGGGGATGACTGAAGGTGCACGGTGCATGGAGAAGGGGGTGGAAGGATCCATGTGGGCTCAGACTGGAGGTGTATGGGGCGTGAGGAAGCTGGAGGTGAGCTCCTGCAAGTAGGAAGTTTGGGAAACACTTGACTTTCTCCAGTGGATGCTGAGTTGCAAGCAAAGCCAAAAACCAGAAAGTTGGCTGTTGTTAACCGAGTGTAGACAGCTGGGCTGTTGAGTGCAGAGCTGTGGTTTGTCTTCCGTGGGTGATTGCTGTGGTCAGAGTTCCCGTGTCCGATACAGTCTGGCCCGTGGCCAGGCACAGACTCGTCCTCAGACCTGCCTGCCATCCTCATGGGAGGCATTCAACTAAAAAGAACCTTTAGGAATCATTTTAGTTAATGAGCTTCTCATCAAGAATATCTACTTTTTCTTGTGATAACAAGCATGAGACATTACTGATGATTCAAATGCAAACATTTTAAAATCATAAATGTGGACAACATGATAAAACTACCTCTCTAGCGTTTGCCATTCACCTTCTCAGAAAGGGCATTGCTTCTGAACCTCATTAATACAGTGTTCCCTTTTTTTAAAAATATAATTTCCAGTTCAGTTGCTTTGCCTGCAAAAACGGTGATATAATTGATACATTAAAAAATGCAGATGTTTTATCTGAATAGTAAAGGAGATTTGTCTGCAAATGTTTATATGTCACGGACTGGGGGCTGTGAATTTTTTTTTTTGCATGACTTTAATGAAAATTGAAATTATCCACCAAACCCATTAGGATTAATTTAATAACAAGAAATTAACTAATTGGCATGAACAGCCATTTAGATAATGGGAAAAGCTAACGCAATCTTGAAAATCACAAGTGACTTTTCAAAGGCATTTTGAGCATTCATAATTTACTAGGAATTCTCCGTTCTAGAAAACAAATTGTTGTGAAATTGCGGTACTTAGTTGTTTTTCAGGGGTCTTCACAATAAAAGCCTGCTCTGTTCAAACAAGCTATTCTTGTCCCATTTATCATAATGGTCTTGATTTGTATAGTCCCTTCAAAGAAACATTGAAAAAGGAAAACACATAGTTACAAGTATTTTCAGTTTCCGGAGATTCATATCATAGCACAAAAAATAGCCTCATAAAGTATTTGACTTTAAGAAAATCTAATCTGATACTGTCTGTATCAACCTGTTATAAAACTAAAGAGTATTTATTTTTCCAAAGCACACCTATTATGGTTTTCTAAAGCATGTCTTTAACATTTTCTTGGCAAAATCTGGTACTCCACGGAAGTAAATTGTATACTTTAGATTTAAAGGTTGTTGACTTACCTTTTAGAATTTTTTTTATTGCATAGAACATTCTGATACTCTAACCTAATACTAAAAGTTAAGTTTGCTACCTGTTTAGAAAATCTATTACTTGAAACACAAGTTGCCCTTTGATTGCTTTTCAGATGATTTATTTAAGCATAATAGCTACACTGAAAATAAAAATCCTGAGTTAAAAATGTTTCATCTCAGGTTAGCAAGATTTCCTAATTTCTATCTCCTGTCTCTCTGTCCCTTCTGCTCTGCCCCCTTCTTGAAATTGAAAAGAAATTGGCTTTTGGCTGTATTTGGACAGAAATGGGCTTAATGTTTTCAAAGCCCTTCTATTTCTAGTCCCCATGATACAGGAACTACCCTTTAGGATACTCTTCAAATACTGAAATAGCACCTGTTTCTGAAGCTCATTCGTAAAAATAACTCAGTAGCACGTAACAATCTCTCTAAACACCACCCACTAGTGGTATTACCCAAAAACTGTTTAGATGCACATATGTTCAATCTTCGATTTTGTTTCACAGCTAATAAAGATGTTTGGGAAATATCCTTGCCCATCCTAAGAAACAAAGCTTCTGGTGCAACCAATATTGAGTCATACCCATCAAAGCTCTGGTGGCCAAGTGAACATTTTTCACACAAATGCATGGTGACGCTCAAAGAAAGAGGCAGACCTACATCGCTCCTCCAATTCCAGCCTCCGTATTGATCTCAAGGAGAAAAGTAATTCGCGTAGTCATCATAACATCATCTCAGCACTTATTTCTCTATCTCTTCTCTGCGCACTGTCATTAGTTTTTGGTCTGAAATATGAGTCTCACCAAACACTTCGGAACAAACGCATTTTATAGGCATCGCAATCAAGATGGCCCATAAAGAGAACCAGCTGAAATTGCAACCCAGGGTTTTTCAAATCATCTTTATGAGGAATTTTCATTTAACCCAAATGCAATATTCACGACCTTTATCATCAGTTTATTGCTGTTTATTATTAGAGTTGGAGGAAAAGAAAAATAAGAGATTCTCTGAAGGAATAGAAACAGGCATGCGAATGCCTCAAGGAAGTGGCCATTTACCAAAGAGTCACTTGTTACAAGAGCTTAGCGGTCCTCAAGGAATTTGTTTATTTTGTGAACTTTATAATGAGAAGCTCTGGAAAGACTTTCATCCAGGATGAATAAACAAGTCTATTCTACACCATTTTTTTTACATTAAGTCACAAATTGGTACGCAATGACTCTTAGCTCCAGCTGATGACACAGATGATCCTCAACTCTTTAATGAAATGGGACATAATTCTCAAAATTAAACTGCACTTCAAGTAGAAAAAAGTCTGCAGTGCAGACTTATCCTATGAAACATGTCTAAGGTACAGAATTATTTCAAAGAAGGACAAAACCAGAAGGTTTTTGAACATGTAAATAATTAACACTTCTTTAAAAAAAAAAAAAACATTTTTCTGGGCGCCTGGGTGGCTCAGTTGGTTAAGCGTCCAACTTCAGTTCAGGTCATGATCTCACAGTTCATCGAGCTCTGTGCCGACAGCTCAGAGCCTGGAGCCTGCTTCAGATTCTGTGTCTCCCTCTCTCTCTGACCCTCCCCTGCTTGCACTGTCTCTCTGTCTCTCAAAAATAAATTTTGAAAATATATTAAAAAAACATTTTTCTGGATGCCAAGGCGGCTCAGTCAGTTAAGCGCCCAACTTTGGCTCAGGTCATGATCTCATGGTTCTTGGGTTTGAGCCCCACGTCGGGCTCTGTGCAGACAGCTCAGAGCCTGGAGCCTGCTTCTGATTCTGTGTCTCCCTCTCTCTCTGTCCCTTCCCTGCTCACATTCTGTCTCTCTCTCTCTCAAAAATAAATAAACATTTAAAATTTTTTTTAATAAATAAACATTTTTCTTAGACTACAAGAATTGAAAAAGAGCATTATCACCAAGAATCTAGGTTAGGCCACATATTGTTTACTGTCGAGATGAAGTGATGTGGGCATCCCCCAGTCAGCACAGCCAGGACAGCGATGGTATCTTTCTCCTGGTGTCACCCCACTTCAAAGAGTGGGGGCCTTGGATGCAAAAGGACTGAATTGTAATAAGGGCTTCACCCTCTCACAGCTAAAGTTTTTATGTTTTGGTAGTTTATAATACTCACTTCCTTTGGGTGAGGGAGGAAGACAGCCCCCAGCAGGTTCCTGGGGCCACCATCACAAAGCACCACAGCGACGGGGCAGCTTGGACAAGAGCCATGTGGGGTCTCACAGTCCGAAGACCAGAATCCGAGATGAAGCTGTCGACCGAGTTTGCTCCTTCGGAGGCCGTGACGAGAATCTTCCAGGCCTCCGCCCTGCTTCGGGGGCTTTCCTGGCCACCATCAACATTCTGGCCCCTAGGTTATAGGGCTCTGCCTTCAAGCTCACATGGCGTTCTCTGCTTGCGCCCATGTTCAGATTCCTCCCCTTTAGAAGGACACGCGTCCTGTTGGGCCAGAGCCTCACTCTGCTCTAGTATGACCTCATCTTAGCAAACTACGTCTGCAGTGACACATTCGGAGGTCATGTGGGTTAGGATTTCAGCCTATGAATTTTGCAGGGACATCATTCAGCCCGAGATAGGGTCTGTTCTGTAGAATTGCTAGAACTGAACATGTACAGAAACCAGCAGAGTAAGTGTTTAACACAAGCTTGTACAAGACAAGAGAGAGGCAGTCGGCATACTGGTCACCAGGACCCTGGAAACACAGAACCTGGATTAAAACCTCAAGTCTGTCTTGCATCAGCTGTGTGACACTCCCTTCAGTAAAATGGAGATGTTTAATGCAATAAAATATGTAAAATGTTTACCATAGTACATAACGCATAGTCAGCGCTCAATAAATGCAACCTAATTTAATTTTCTTTATTTTTTGTATTTTTAATTCTTCATTTTATTTATTTTAAGAGAGAGAAAGAGAGGGAGAGAATCCCAAACTGACCGCACAGAGCCTGATGCAGGGCTCAGTCCCATGAACTGCAAGATCATGACCTGAGCAGAGATCAGGAGCCAGGCACTTAGCCAACTGAGCCACCCCTCTCCTTTCTTATTTAAATACACTCTTTGTTTCTGCAAGTCTGCTCCCAATCCCCTTCTGATCACCCAATGACTGATTCTGCACCCAACTTCAAAATGAAGGAGGGGGTTCCAACACCACCAAGCAATTCTCTGACACCAGCTGGTGCCTCACACGTGGGCTCAGTTCTGACATTTCCACCTGGAGGCACTGTCGGACCCCCCAAGGAAGAGCTCAGGCTTGCAAAACTGACCTCCAAAGTCCAGTCGCACTTGCAGGCCACCACTTGGGCTTCTGGCCTTCCAGCTCTAGGCCAGATGGCGTCAACAACCCTTTCCTCATGTTCAATTAATTTGCTAGCGTGGCTCCCAGAACTCAGAAACATTTTACCCACCAGATCACCAGTTTATTATAAAAGGATGTAACTCAGAACAGCCAGATGGAAGAGACGCAAAGGGCAAGATCCAGGGAAAGGAGCTGCCATGTTCTCTCCAAGGGGGCCAGTCTCCCCAAATCTCTGTGTGTCTTCCAATAGGGAAGCTCTCTGAGCTCCGTCCATTTGGGTTTTTCTGAAGGCTTTATCAAGAGGCATGGTTGATTAGCTCATTGGCCATTAGGCACTGATTTAACCTCCTCCCCCTCTCCCCTCCCTGGTGGGACTAAAAGTTTTGGTTACCCTGGCAACCAGCCCCCATCCTTAGGGGCTTACAAAAGTCACCGTTAACAACAAAAGACACCTGTATTGTTCTCATCACTTAAGAAATTCCAAGGATTTGGGGGGCTCTGTGCTATGACCAAATATACATATTTCTTATTATAAGTCATACTATCACAGGTTCCCTGGTTATATTTCTAAGGGCAGAGACTAAACACTTGAAAAGTTTTGATTAGCTCTTTAATTGGTTTGGTGTAGTTGACATTCCGTGGGTGTCAAATTACTTGTCTTGAGAATTTGAGTTAACTCTCATAAAAGACATTTAGTCAATTCTTCTTTCCTATTAAAATTTTAAAACTTTAGTCTCTACAAATATAGAAATGCCCAAACAAAATTAATATAGATTTTAAATTGTGTTTTTAAATTATTTTCTGGAAAAAAAATCAAATTTTCCATTATAATCATTTATGAAGGTTGGTAAAGAACTTAGTGCTTCTAATATTTGAGAACATGAGAAGGACTTGTCTTGACAAAGACCTGACTCCGTGTTATATAAGATGACACAGTAGGTACTTTCCTTGCCTACACACCATGCAAGTCTAAGATATTAACGTTAGTATTTTCATACTTACTCTCTTCTTCAAGCTTTATCAGAGTGGACATGCTAGAAAGAAATAAGCCTCATTAAAACAGGCTGTCCCAGGAGACCTTGTTTGTCTGGCTGGGCCACACGAACTCTTGTCCAGCCAGGCTGAGTACGGTACAGCCTTGGGTTGCGAGCATAATTCGTTCCAGAAACATGCGTGTCGTCCAAAGCACTCGCATATCAAAGCAAGTTTCAAGAACCGCGGGCTCAGTCGTGATCACGTGGCGTTCGGCATCACGTACGACTCCTATTGCAAGGCATCGCTCGTTTATCAGGTTAAAATTCATTAACATGTTTGCTCATCTTGCGGAACACTTGCAGAATAAGCTACTCTCAATCTAAGATTTTATTCTATCTCTCTATCATAACAGATAGCATTTTTAAAGGTGACCTCCTTATAATATCAGCCTATCCTTGGGAACCGAGTGATACGGGGTTCCCCATGCAGGTGTAACCCAAGACCTTGCTCTGCAGCACCCGGGGGTCCCCCTGCCAAGCGTCTTCACACACCACAGATTGTGTCCCCTCCCCTGTGTGCCACCCCAGAGCCCTCCCTGTGACTGATGATTTCTCAGTGCAGGGGGGATGAGGATGGGTTTACGTCTGCCTGACTTGCTTCTTTTGTGTGGCACATCTCTGCCAACTGCAGTGTTTGTCTGCTCTCCCCACGGTGGGAGTTCATTAGTCCTCCAAACAAAGTAGCCAAGGAGTGAGGTTACAAGAGACAGTGGACGATAAAGGTTTCCTACAAATGGAAATAGATTACACCGTAAATGCAAATAAGCTTTCATTTGCTTAAGAGGGTTCACTTTGAAGTCCTATTGCCCTGGCTGCCCTTCGCTGTATCCAGCTTGGGCTACTGATTATCTACTGCTTCCCCTTGCCCTGTACCACTGGTACTCCCCCTCCTCTAGAGAGCCGCTGGATCCAAATTCCGTCCAAGTGGATCAGTCAGGGGTGCTGCCTTCTGTTATGCTCCAGGGATTGACACGTGTTCAGTCCTGGTAGTTGAACAGATATATTCAAAAGTGGGTGTGGGCTCAAACCATCAAAATGTGAGAAATGACCCAGAACTTTCGAGGAAGCTGTGAGGAAAGGGCTCTTTCCAGCTGTATCACTGAGACACGTCTAACACTGCTGTGCCACATTCTTGCAGGACACTGGGGAGCTTTCCAACCAAGGAAACTGTGGCTGAGGAGTGGAGGCCAACTGATGGCATTCCCTGAGGAACAGCCTGCAGGGTCCCGCATGAGCAGCTTAGCCCCGACACCTTCACGGTATGTGGCACAAAGTCCCTGCCCCTTTTTGTGGAGGGGCCAAAAGTCCAGACATTGGAGCCAGGTGGCTAACATCCAAAGCTTGGACCCACATCCCCCCAGGCGTTTGATCGTGAGCAGATCGTGAACCCCCGTGTGCCCCCGTGTCTTCCCTTGTACCCACTTCACAGGTGGTAAAATATAAACAAAAACGGTGCCTGGCACATTGTATGAGCAGCGTAAGATGAAGCTCTCATAACGCTGTTACCAGGAGTCTTTGTTTAAACCAACTGAAACTCGAATTTTTGTCCTTCGTAGCCAACAAGATCTCTACCTATTTTTCAGTGCTGTTGTTGGATTACATTAACATCTGGAAAGCCCTGGAATACAGAAACCATCCAAATAAGACTTTTTTTTCTTCAAAATATCATTACTGTTAAAAGAAACGATTAATTCCCAGCTTTGAGAATTTCTCAAGAACTATACTGCATTCTTAAGATTTTGCTTCTGACATTTTGGACATTTCTTTCCCCCTTGATGCCAGCACCCACTAATCCAATATCTTTATTATGGAATTCAGATGTCCACCACAGAGTAAGTCATCTCTTCCTATCCAGGGCATTAAAATACTGTGTTCAATGTGCTTCTTCCTACTCCGAAACTTCATCTTGGAAATACAAGTTACCAGTAGTTGATTTCGAATTATAATTGGTCCTTTAGTGAATTCTGAATTTAATTCTTCTGAAGAGTCTCATTTCCAGCCAATGTCACAGAGACAGGAAGGGCCAGGGAGATGGTCTCTTCCGGATGCACCAGTAGTGAGAGAATATCCATTTCCTGATCTGCCTACTAAAGGATCCCGAGGGCCTGGCTCACGTGGTTGAACGATCCATCTTTGGGCTGGTTCGATCTGGATTCTGTTCTCAGGACCCCCGGAAGTTCCCGCACGCCTTTGTCTGGTGTCCCCAGAAGGTCTGTGTTGTTCAGAGTGTAGAGTATTGATCAAAGAACAATCATTTCTTAGTTGAAACCTCCACCACCTCACAATGTGTAAATCCTTCATGTCTACGTCCGTCATGTCTACGTCCATCATGTCTACATCCTTCATGTCTACATCCATCATGTCTACATCTGTCATGTCTACGTCCATCATGTCTATGTCCAGCGACGGCTGGTAAAGCTGGCACTTTGTGTCTCCAGTCAGATATTTTCTCCATGGGGTCGTGATGGCTTCATTACTTAGTGTTTCAATGAGGAGGGAGGAGAGTTGAGGTCCCTTGAGAGAAAAGAGGGATTTCGGCTGAGTATCTCCGCCATAAAACCAACTCCCCCATCAAATCGCACCATGGCACTTCCTGTGGGACACCTTTACGGCTCTAATAACAGGGGCACCAGTTAAGTGTCCGACTTCAGCTCAGGTCATGATCTCACATTTTGTGGGTTTGAGCCCCACGTGGGGTTCTGTGCTGACAACTCAGAGCCTGGAGTCTGTTTCAGATTCTGTGTCTCCCTCGCTCTCTCTGCCCCTCTCCCACTCGTGCTTTGTCTCTCTCTGTCTCAAAAATAAAAAAAAAATTAAGGCTCTAATGATAAGATCTTGTAATACTACAGATTCATGACTTTATCCTCAGTATCATGTGTATTGCCTCGGAGATGTTCCCTTCACCTAGAATTCATTTTTTACTCTCCTCAGGGACTTGAGGACCCATCTCTCTCACTCTCTCTCTCTCTCTCTCTCTCTCTCTCTCTCTCTCTCTCTCTCTCTCTCTCACACACACACACACACACACACACACACACACACACAGTAACTTCCCCCTGTCTTCCAGAATGTTGCTACTTCTTTCTTTTTAAATTGAAGTGTACTTGACACACAATATAATATTAGTTTCAGATGTGCAACATAGTGATTGGACATTTATACACATCGTGAAATGCTCCCCACTGTAAGTATGGGGACAGATCATAACCACAGAATATTGCTAATTCTTATTCCAAGTTACTTATCCACCCTCTGGGAAATTTCCAGAACAACCAGCCAAAGTTGCTGCTCCCCTTCGGGGCTCCCTCGGTCTCCTGTGGCTATCCCTAATTTACCACAGTGAATCAAGTTACTGAGTTTAGTGTCCCTCTCCTCAAACCCCCAGTCACTGAGAAGAGAACTAATATTTTGGAGACTCCTTGCTGTATCAGATGCCTGTGTCTTCCGCCTCGCAGACTGCCCTCCAGGGCTCCAGCCCAGAGGACAGAGTCTGGAGACTGTGTCCACAGCTCCTGCTGACTTTGCAGGGGAGATAGTTATGTGACGTGTGTTTCAACCAGACCCTGGGCTGCGGACCTCAGAAAGCCCCTGGAGCTCAGGTGCATGCCCTGAACCCAATTCAGCTGCTCAATTGTGAGTCGGCTCAAAAATGGCATCAGGGGCGCCAGGGTGGCTCAGTGGGTTAAGTATCTGACTTCAGCTCAGGTCATGATCTCTCATTTTGTGAGTTCAAGCCCCATGTGGGGCTCTGTGCTCACAGCCTGGAGCCTGCTTTGGATTCTGTGTGTCCCTCTGTCCCTGACCCTCCCCTGCTTGTTCTCTCTCTGTCTCTGTCTCTCTCTCTCTCTCAAAAATAAATAATCCATTTAAAAATTTTTTAAAAGAGTCAGACACTTAACTGACTGAGCCCCTCCAGGCATCCCAGAATTAGATTTTTATTAAAATGCTTAATGATTGAAATCCAAGTTGCCTAAAACCTATAATCGCCCTAATAAGCCATGAAATCTTACAGATTACAGTAGAAAGCAAAAGTGCAAAACTGAGCTGTCTTAGCAATCCACGGCATCTGTATTTGTGTAAAGGTTGAAACCAAAAAAAATTTCTTGATTATGTAACAGTTGGTTCAGATTTTAAAACTCTGCTCAGTCTCCTGGTGACTAACTTTGATTCTAATAAGAAACATGTAAATACCAATATAAAAATAACTTGCAGAGGTAATGTGAGAAATAAAGAGCAAATATAGAATAATTTAAAAAATAAGGGTACCTGGGTGGCTCAGTTGGTTAGGTGTCCAACCTCGGCTCAGGTCATGATCTCACGGCTCGTGGGTTTCAGCCCCAAGTCAGTCTCTCCTCTGACCGTACAGAGACCACTTGGGATTTTCTCTTTCTCGGTCTCACTCTCTCCCTCCACCCCCTCTGGCTGCCCCTCCCCACTCAGGCCCTCTCCTTGTCTCTCTCAAAAGCTTCTTTCTCTCAAAAGTAAATAAACATTAAAAAAATAATAATTTAAAAGATGGCCATAGCCTGGGAAGTGGGAAGGGTAACACTATCCTGAGTTGAATTTTTAAAAATGAAAATTATTTGAAAACAATAATACCGTAGAACACAACTATAGATCACCTAGTAGGTAAGAGTCTATGAACTCACAAATCCTTCATAAAATATGTCTTTAATAGCCTCCATTGCAGAATGTCAAGTGTGTTGCTAACAATCTGTCAGTTATGTTTACTCACCGCCCCCCCCAAAAAGTGACAAATTGTTAAATAAAGGTTATGATGAAAAACTCTCCTAGGGCTGGGACGTGCACGAGGCATCGTTATCTCACATCATGGACGGGTCTGCAGGACCAGCCCCTGAGCAGTTTGCAGGAAACTTACTCATTTGAGTTTGACGTTTCTATCCCGCGTGTGAAGAATCTGTCGAAAGGAAAATTGAGCACTTTATGAAGGTACCTGCTCTGAATCAGGAAGACAAATAAATACAGACATATGGATTCATGGTGATAAAACTAAACGGAAAGACTCATTGTAGCGCTGTTTAATTTTTAGACAAAATGCTCAGTTACCAGCCTGGTCTGGGGCTAGCTTAGACCCTCACCGGATGAGCAGCCGGACTTCACGACTTCACTCCTTCTTCCCTCCCACCTGTGCACCTCGGTCTGTGGCGTGACAACCGGAGAGCCCGGGATGGTGCCGCTGGGCCTCCTGCCCCGCGCCTCCCTCCCCGCCGTGTCTCAGCTTCACCTCTGCAGGCCACATTTGTCTGACTTTCAGGAATTTGGGATGAATGAAGTGGGAAGGAGTAAGATGTGCAGAGCATGGAAAGTCATGGGCTTGCATATTAGAGAGAGAGAGAGAGACACCTGTCTGTTTATCCATTCATTGTCCATCTGTCCTCCTGCCCCGTCTTCCCAGTTCTCACGGTGACTACATAGGGCACATTAGCTCCATAAAGACGTGTGTAATCATGACTGACTAAATGAGGTGATAAATAAATGATTGAATCAAATATTAAGTGAACACCAAATGGATAGCAGATTGATGTGGTTTGTCAGCACATGACCGTCCCATACCAGACCCCCCACCAGAGCATCTGACGTATACAGTCACCGTGTGCACAGCCCGATATATGCCCTCATTATACGTAGTTTTGCACAGACAGCCAGGGAGGAACACAAGAAATAGTGAGCCAGCACGCTCTTCTAATAGAGATTGTGGTCATATATAATGTGAAATAATACGATGGTAATAAATGAAAATTACAGTAGTGCACATAACTATGGAAAGAAAAATGCTCAGTCAGTCACATTTTCCCTTCTGGGAATTCAGGTACCTACATTCAGCCACCAAACCTGATAGAAACTGTCAACTTCGGAGGACAAGGAGGGGCAGAATAACCCATGATGTCATTTGAAAATGATATTTACTGTGACATTACATCGGAGAGAAAGTTTTCAAACAACAGCTAGCCGAAACCAAAACCAAAGTGGGGGGGGCGGATAAAAGGCTGGTTCTAGGGGTGGATTTCCCCCAGGGATTCGGACGCCATCAGGACTGGGACTCTCCTCTCTTGCTGTCTGTGCGCTGCTGGCCCTGCCAGGTGAATTAGCACCAGCACGTTCTCAGGTGCATCTGTCACCAACGCTGATGGCTGCATTGGTGCCTGATCTCTGCCCACACCTTCACGGCCACCTTTACTCACCTTCACGCTGAGGCAGCTCAGGCCAGACGTGGCCTCTGGAGCCTGCCCATGACCTGGAGGCAGTTAGCACCTGCTGGCTGTAGCCATCCTCCCGAGAAAAAGTAGATCAAGAAGCACAAAAGGGGACCCATGGGAAGAGGGACACAGGCTCTAGAAAGCCCATCAATGTCCACATGGATCATTACAAGTCAATTAACCAGCACTCTTGTTAAAAGATACTTAGGAGTTTTACTTTTCTACTTAAATGAACTTATAGTTTCTCCTTCTTGAAAGTATCAACCTTTCCGGAACCTCTCCTGTGACAGTTAAGACACAACTTGACTCCTATCTGTTATTTGCAGCATTACTTTCTCCTGACTCTCTCTTTTCTTCATCAGTCACACCAATTGTCCTATTTCCTGCTATTTCAAACAACATCATAGTTCATATTTATATTCAGTTATATTTTTTATCTACCGATATTTTCTGTGTCCTTTGTTCCCAGTTTTCCACATGTGAGAGCTTGGATACCCTTTCTAGGCTACTTTAAATATTACATCTTTTGGGAAGCCGTCCTTGGTGCCGGGCGCCATACTTTCTGTGGAGGTAGAGGCATGGCTGTGAGCCTCCATCATGACTCCAGCGATCCCTGTGTCCCGAGGTTCATGCTCGAACATGGTCCCCTTCCCATGGTGGCAGCAGCCATGGCGTGTGCTTTCAGAGACTGGATCCCTAGAGGCATGTGGCCTCCTAGTTCTGTCTCTTGGTCTGTGTGCTCTGGGAGAAGCCAGCCGCCGGGAGGTGAGGACACTCCAGCCCTGCAGGGTGGCCCATGTGACAAAGCACTGGGGTCTTCTTCCAGCAGCTGTGCACGTGCTGCCAGGGGAGAGGCCCTCCGGCCCCAAATGAGCCTTCAGGTGACTGTCCTGCCCAACAACACATGGAAGGAGGGAAGAAGAAAGGGGCACCAGTGGAGAAGGAGAAGGTGGGTGCTGGGAAGGGCAGGTTCCCGGCGGAACCAACGCTCTGAAACCCTGGGCCCTTGGCAGTGAGGTCCCGAGCTCCCTGGGACCTGGGACAAAAGAGAAGACAATTGCTCAGGAGAAAGCGGCATGACAATTTGTCACGAAGACCTTAAGTGATACTGCAGATGCCGCCGGGCGGGGCCTTGCCCCTCGGACAGGACGGGCGTCCTTGGCGCCTTCCGCAGTCAGGCTGTTGACGCAGTCCAGCCGCCCCTGCTTTCCTGCTGCCAAGCACGGCTCGGGCGGAAGTCACCGGTGTGGACGTCAGTGACAGTGTGCAGCCAGGAGCCCCTCTGTGTCCCCAGCGTCCTCTGTGACGGGGAGAGCCCTGCCCGTTCCGCCGACCCTGCTGGCACAGCATCCTGCCCGCAGGCACAGATCGCCACAGGCCAGCCAGCGTCCCCCGGGTGCCTTCTTTCGAAGTGACCTGGGAATCTTAGCAAAAATAACACCCACGTGCGGCTCCCGTCTCCAGACCCACGTTCCTTCAGCTTGATGACTTCTCTCCAGCAGTGCGCTCCTTGGATGGTAACGCTTTCATCATTATGTAATGTCCTCATTCTCCCTTGGCAATGTTTCTTTTTAACAATTTTTTTAATGTTTATTTATTTAGAGAGAGAGACAGAGACAGAGACAGCAAGCAGGGGAGGAGCAGAGACAGAGGGAGACAGAGAATCTGAAGCGGGCTCTGGGCTCTGAGCTGGGAGCACAGGGCCCGATGCAGAGCTTGAACTTGTGAACCACGAGATCATGCCCTGAGCCAAAGATTGACATTTAACTACTGAGCCACCCAGGGGCCCCTCCCTTGGTAATATTTCACATTTTGAAATATGCTTGGTCTAATGTTAATACAACCAATCTAAATTACTTTGAAATTGTGTTTTTATTCCTTCATCTATTCACTCTCTGTCCATTTTTGCTTATATGTTTAGTGTTCTTCATGCAGATGGTACATTGTAGGCTCTTTCTGTTTCTTTTGTCCCATCTGCCAATCCCAGCCTTGAATTTTATCACTCAGGTCATTATTATTTCACATAGTTATTTGTATGCTTTTATTTAAATCTGACATGAAGTTTTAAAGAAAACTTTTATTTTAAATAAAAACTATTTGGGGGCGGGGGGCGCCTGGGTGGCTCAGTTAAATGTCTAACTCTTGATTTCAGCTCAGGTCATGATCTTGTGGTTCATGAGATTGAGCCCCATGTCAGGCTCTGTGCTGAGAGCGTGAAGCTTGCTTGGAATCCTCTCTCTCTTCCTCTCTCTGCCCCTCCCCCACTCATATGCACCTGCTCTGTCTCTTTCAAAATAAGTAAAAATTAAATGAAAACTATCTGTTCCATCTGTTTCTTACTCCATTTTCCCCTTTCCTTGAATTAAATATATTTTTACTTTACCATTTTATCTCTACTTTTTGTCTACTTGGCAACCCATTTTAACATGAATGAATTAGTTAAATTCTTTATTTCATCTATTGTTTTGAGATGTACCATATCCTGACACAGCCCAGCTTCCAGTAATGACATCATGTGACAGGTGACATCATGTGACGGTCACATAAGGCCCTCCCAGCACTCTACTCCGTCACCTCCCATCTGGCATGGCTTTCCCACAGGTTCACGTTCACTTATGTCATCAGGTACAAGCCTCCACCATAATTTTCATGTAAACAATTAATTAGCTTCACATGACGGAAATGGAAATCTATCTGACTTAGGTGGCTTATGTTTACAAAGGATGGTCTTGCACTCTTTTATGTACATGTTAGTCTCCATCTGGTATTTCTTTTCTGCCTCATGAACTTCCTTTAGCAATTCATATAATGTGGCTCTCCCACTGATTAATTCTATCTTTTGTTTGTCTGAGACAGCCTCTCGTTACCTTTTCTTAAAAATTTTTTTAACATTTATTCATTTTTGAGAGAGACAGAGCATGAGCAGGGGAGGGGCAGAGAAAGAGGGAGACACCACATCCGAAACAGGCATCAGGCTCCAAGCTGTCAGCATAGATACGGAGCTCAAACTCACTGGCCTCGAGATCATGACCTGAGCTGAAGCCAGACGCTTAACTGACTGAGCCCCCCCAGGCACCCTTTGTCACCATTATCCATGAACAAGATGCACGTCAGGTAGAGAAATCCATCCCTGAAGAAACAGAATATTTCTGCCCAGAAATGGGCGTGTCTCTTTTTCTGCCAGGTTCCCAGCAGGCATGACGGTAGTGGCTGGGTCTCTGGAATTACCTGGGGCACCTGCAATTTCTCCCTGACTTGGACCCGATGGGCTCCCTGGAGTGCCAGGGACACCTCAACATTCTCACTCCACCCTCAGCGACTCTGAGCCTGTGCCCTCCTTGGAGGGGTCTCCATGCGACCCCTGTAGCTTGTTCCTGGGAGAAAACTGGTGATGGGGCAGAGGGTCCCTTGATCTCTCTGCTCCAGCCACAGCCTCTGCAGACCGTGTGTCGGAGCCTTCAGAATAAGACTTTCTTCCTTAGCCTCTCTGCCCCCTCCCAGGGAAAACCACACTGCCTCCTCTGAGCAGACTCCCCTGCTGGGTCGTGCAATTCTTTTCCTAGAACCATATTTAATTTGGTTTTTAAAAAGAAAAAAGAAGGGTCACATTTTTGCACCTGAGTGTGCTAGAAAAAATTAGTGATTCTTACTTATGTTTTGATCAGTCCATAGAATGTTTTCAAAACAAGCATCACCACGTAACAGTTCTATTGTGCATTGATAAGACTAAAAGGTAGACATTCTGTAGTTCTTTTATCTCTTCCAACCCTCTGACACCTGAGAACATAGATACATTTATACAATGTTCAAATCTTGGATAGAGTAAACCCAAATGCATATTTTTCTCAATGATGAGTACGGTTATATAAATACTGTCATAATAAAGATCAAGGATAAGTTAAGAAAGATGGTTCCTGGAAGAGCCTTGGAAATCTTTAATTTATTCCAAAAATATAACAGGGGCACCTGGTTGCCTCTATCAGTGGAGTGTCCTACTCTTGATTTTGGCTCAAGTCATGATCCCATGGTCGTGAGAGGGAGCCCCGTGTCCGGCTCCAGGCTCAGTGCAGAGCCTGCTTGGGGTTCTCTCTCTTTCTCCCTCTCTGTCTCTCTCCCTGCTCCCCTCCCCAACTCGTTCTCTCTCTAAAAAAAGAGTATGTTACCATATTAGAGATACCAAAGATGATCCAAGAAGAACAATCATTTTAGGAAACAAATACATTTTCTCCATGATCTTAGACTCTCTCTAACACCATAACATTCACTCATAATTCTCCAATGATATCAAGCAGACAATAGATGGCACTCCTAGGAAAATCAACAGAATACCATGAGTCCCTGGCAAGTTTGGATTATAGAGCAAGGATTGAAAGTAAGCTCCTTTCATTCAAAATAAAAATGTTTGTATAGAACAGAAAAGGTCCGCCGCGGAAACACCATGTAATATGTGGAAACAAAATACTTTGTTCACACACAAGAACAGTAGTTGTTACTTGAAGTCATTGTGGATCAATAGAAAATAAGTTTTAGAAGCATAAACAAAAGTAAAAATAGCAATTGCTCATTATAAAACAAATAAACTGAAATAGGATGGGCAATTTTTTTCTGAGTTAATGTGTTCTCAGTCACTAGCCTCTTGATAGAACTTTGGCCACGTGATAAATGATAGTAGGAAATGATTATGGAACAAAATCAGAAGCCACAACAGGAACGTAGCTCTCCTTCTTCACCCAAGTCAGGAATTATCTGACCATGTAGATTCCTCAAAAATCCCCCATGTTCTTGAGTTCATGATGATATTTTAAGAAAAAATGATGCTTGTGTAACACTTTACTTTTCCCACGGTAAATGAGCCCTTTCAGTCCTCGGCAAAACTCTTGGGATTGGGAATGAAAATATCTCTGTTTTACAAATGAGGAAATTGGAGTTGAGGAAAACGAATGATGTCTTTTCAAATTTTAGAACATCGTTTCCACGAAAAGAATCCTTAGCTTTGGAGAGCACACTTATAAAAAGAACAGAATCTTTAAATGCGTATCACGAAGTGAAGGAACTTGCCTTAAAAAGGCTCCACACTGCAGAGTCCCAACTACAGGACGTTATGGAAAATGCAAAACGGTCGAGCCAGGAGAAGAATCAGGGGGTGTCAGGGCTGGGGGAAGGGAGATGAATGCGTGGGCATTTGTGCGTGCCATACAATCCTGTAATTGTGGATAATTCAATTCTGCGCGTGTCAAAACCCACAGGATGTACAAGACAACAGTGAGGGCTACCGTAAAGTATGAACTTTAGTTAATGCAATGGACCGAATGTCTGTCCCCCAGCCTCACCGCCCACGCAAATCCGTAGGTTGAAATCCTAGTCCCCCCTGCCCACCATGAGGGATTAGGAAGTGGGAGTTTTGGAAAGCTACGGTGCCTTGGGGGTGGGGCCCTCACAAATGGGATTAGTTCCCTTGTAAAATGGACCCCAAAGTGCTCTTGCCCTCACTCCCCCCAACAAATATGTCAGAACTGATTCTGTTCAGACAGAACTGGACTACCGAACTACGTAGTGCTGAAACTACTACGTGTAAAGACAACAGTTAGAAACTAACAGTGAAAGGAAAATAAGATATTTTTAGATTTTAAAACTGGCTCTCTACCATTTCTTGCCAACTAGGAAATAGAGTCCATGAGGTTTTATTTCAAATTGTCTCTCATGGATTTATCACTTTAAGAATTTGACTAAAAGGGTGTTAAAAATACATTTATGGGGACGCCTGAGTGGCTCAGTCGGTTCAGCGTCCGACTTCGGCTCAGGTCATGATCTCGAAGTTTGTGGGTTCAAGCCCTGTGTCGGGCTCTGTGCTGACAACTCAGAGCCTGGAGTCTGCTTTCAATTCTGTGTGTCCTTCTCTTTCTGCTCCTGCCCTGTCTCTCTGTCTCTCAAAAATAAATAAATGTTTAAAACATATATATATATATGAAAATATATATATTGGCCAAATATAATCTTGTCTGGCTAAAGTCATATCATTTCATTTTCTCATGTGAAAGGTGCCAGGGCTCTCCTTCCTGTCGTACGGCCACCAGGGGCTCTGAACCTCTGATCGCCTTTTGCGGAAATGTTTTTCGGGTAGACATTTCATTAGTGGTCTCATTAGTAAGTGTCAAAGTATCTTTCTTTGTTCTGATTCCACTTTAGAAAAAGCACCACATTAAAAATACTTTCTTCTTTAGTCAAAGCTTCTCAGGACAGGAGGAAATGCAGAGAACTTTGAAAGGAACTGTTTTCATTTTGCGTCGGTGACTATCCGAGCAGGTAACTGCTCCTCTGGCCTCTCCATCTGCTTCTATTGCACCGGAGCCTCTGAGGCAAACGAAGGCTCAAGGTGACTTTGGGGGACTTTGCTGGTCTTTTTATTGGCTTGAGCTCCCACCTGCGAGCAGATAGCACTGCACAGTTCAGGTCTTTTCCTCTTGGGAGCATTCTGGTTCAAGCTGCAGAGGACGCTGTACCAACGTTTAGCTAGACCTAGCGCCCGCCTGGCCGTGACTACAGATGTAAATTCCACCAACCACTGATGCCCTCATCTCCCAAAATGGGTGCTGTCCTTTGGGGTCTCCAGCCCCTCCCGAGCCCTCTACATTGATGGATCCTGGATGGAACACCACTGGGGCGACTCTCCGTGCTGAGAGCATGTTTCTGCGGCTGGGAAAGCCATCCTGACATATTGCATCATATGCCCACATGATTTCAGCTTTAGCTTCCTTGATTGTATGATCTCTTAGCTGTTGAGAATGAGCAGGATTAATCGCTTCAATGAGGAATACATCTCACTTCAATATACCACTCCCAGCACTCAATGTTTTCCACTCTGTTCAAAACTTTCTTATTTACTCCCTCATCATTGATCTTTCATGCTCATCACTGGTCTCCCTGATTCATAAGGAAAAAGTACTGTCTCTCATATTTAAGTTTAAGGCCCTCTAATGCCTCCACCTCTAGTCCATCTAGATTCTTCTCAAGTCTCCACTTGTAACTGTATTTATCTTGGCATCCTCGCTTCTACTTTTGAACATTAGTTAATCCATATAATAAAACTTAGGCTAGAAACATGATATGTCTACGTAGTTGGGGCATCCCTAGAGATGGCATCTTAATCACGGAGTCAAATAGAGTCATATCAGCACAAGAATTAATAAGAGTGGAAACTACAAGAATGACAAAAACTGAGTCAGTGCCCTGGAGATTTGCAGCCCCGTGTCCCACACACAAATGCACAAGGATTGTAATGTGCCTGGTCAGCCTTAGCTCCTCCTCTCCGAGTGGGAGCTGATGACCAAATGCCACCAAACACGGCAACTCTAGTTGAGACAAGGAAGGTCCTGTCGTGTGTCCTCGGTGACCTTGTCTTCAGAAAGAGATGGAACATACACCACTTCTTTCCCTGGGTTTTCTATTCCTGGGCTGTTGGCCCTGTTCACACCCCTCCTCCATGATCGGACCCTGTGGTCACAAAATGTTGGTTGAGTGTCTACTAGGTGCTAGACATGGTTGTATGCAGTGAAGACAAATTGATGATCCCAACAGATGGGTCTAGCATCCTACGTTCTGGAGGGAGAACGGTGAGCTCTGTATTAGTGCTCTAACACTTAGAGTGTGTGAGTGTGCGCGTTCATGCCGGGCTAGCTTAATCTGTGTTCTACTTACTCATAACCCAGTGTTGGTTGTAGGTTAGTATTTACTCTAAAATTCCAAATTTCAGAAAGCTATTATATGTTCTTTTACTGATGTGTATCTCTCACCAATACCAGAGGCTTTCTGTTGAGTATAATAAATGTAAGATATTCATCCATCAAAATAGGGTCTTGTTCATTAGCAAATTGATGTTAGGAATTTGCTCTCAGAGATAAAATTATCAAACTGTGTGGCTTAGCTGGAATACTTTCATGGGCTTTTCATGGACATTAGTGAAATATAAAACTCTAGTCAGCCGACTACCCTCTACATTTAGGATTGATTCCAATGGCTCGGTCCCCAAATAATCCTATGTCCTGTGTTTATTTCAGAGGATTCTGGTTAAAATCTCTGCTTTCATTCCCTTCCCTGGTGGTCACCATAATGTTTCTCTTTAACACTATGAACAGCTTCAGAGCAGGAATTGTGTCTTATTGGCATAGTCCAAACAAGGCTTTAACTCAGTACAAAGTGTCCACTGTACAGTAAGTCAGAGTTTCTCGTAGGAATGGACAAGGAGGTGAGTGGATCCTTCTGAACATTATTAAACATTTCCAGCTACATTGATAATTCTAATCTAAATTCTTAGATTGAATCTGTATTGGCATCAGCATATTCTCTGAATGTTACTTTTTGCTAGTAGGAATTTTTAAACATTTCAAACAAAATCTTGAATAAGGGTTATTTATTTATATATTTTAAAGTAGGATACAAGAAAAAAATTTAAAACTTTAAGTTAGTTGATAGTTCTGGTTAATTGGCCTCCAGGTAACAGAAACAGAATTTGTCTGGATTGCTTTTTTGTGCTCTATCAGTAAAGGTATTGATAGAGCATGTTGAGAAAAGCAAGTACATGAAAGGTCTTTGGGTTTCCTCTTTTGAGTTTGAGTTGAGGGACAAAGGGCTTTAGCCATGGTTTCAAAATATGAGCTAATATATATATTTTCCCTCAATTTACTGTCTCTGAATTTCAGAGAGGAGAAGCCCTATGGAAAGACCAATGACTGTTTATCTTGAAATCACTCCTCACCCTGGAAACACATTTTGCCAACAGCTAATGTCTACTGTGATTGATTTCTGGCACATCTTTCAGAACGGATGATACTTCAATCTTTAGGAGGCTTTTTTTTTAATCCTTTAACCTCATCAGAAGTGGTTGGAGCTCTCAAAAATAACTTTTATGCCAGAAGTTGAATAGCTTTGTACAGCTTGTTTTTGTTTTTACCAGAATATGTAGCGAGAACTTAGTGAGGAGCCATATGCCAAGTCTGGAGTCAGATTAAAAACAAATAATTAAAATATATCCTTTCTCCATCAAAACAGATTGTGATATGTTGGTAGAAGGAAACTGGATCTGACATGTCATGTTTTGACAGGTTTTTCCCCCCAAGAAAATCAGTCGTTTTGTTAGAAGTATTGTATCTGCAAGTTATATATATTTTTTTCCTGTAGAATGCCAAGTCTTAGGTCATAATTAATCTAACCTGCCACATCTATTAACCTGCCATAATGAAATAAGGAAGGCACATATTTGGGGACATATGGAAGCGTGTGAGGAACATTCACTTGGCAAACACACATCAAAGAGTAAAAGAAACGTTGAGAGCTTTTGTGTGTGTTGATGGTGGTGTGTGTGTATGTGTGTCTGTATTTGAGCAATTCCCCATTTCTTCCCAGACTCTCATTGATTTTTCACTAGGATTTGAATAGCAAATTACCCCTCCGTAAAGATGGATATTTTCCTGTGTTTTTTTTTTATGAGAAGTTGATAAGTTTTTGTTTAAATTTTTTAACACTAAAAAAAATCAATACAGGCCAAATTTCAGGCCAAATTCTGAAAAAGGAAGGACAGATCTTCTATAAATAATGAGATTTTTCATCTTTCTTCTCAGAATGGTTTAGACATAAAGCATTTCAAGTCACCACTGTGGCCAGGGCCACCTGGAGATATGTGATGACATCGTCACTGGGAGAATTTGAGACACATGACCTTGCCATGGAGCAAGGGCTTTCACACAGCCTTCCCCAGTGCCAGGTGAGCAGGAGGGCATCGTGGTGGGGGAAGGCAGAACCCTGGGGTCTCTTGTTAAGCAGACTTCACACAGGGAGCTTAATGAGCCTGGAAGCTTCAGCAGGTCACACGATGAATAAAGATGATCAAAAATAACAAGACTTGCTGAGAATGAAGTTGGGGAGCTCAGAGCACATAGGTCAGAGTGGCATCGTCAGGAAGCTGATTTCTCATTCTGGGTCACTTACAGCGCTCCTGTGGTAGTACACATTCTTCTGGCCGGGGGAAGACAGAAAGGTCACGAAGAAAGCTCGTCAAACTGTAAGTGTTAATGATGGCTGTGACAAAGAGACTCCAGGATGGGCCAGGTCGCTGGTTGGCAACTTGTGTGACATTGGAGGTGTTCATCTGCTTTTTAAAAATAGAAGCATTCTGGGACACCTGGGGGGCTCAGTCAGTTAAGCGTCTGACTTCAGCTCAGATCATGATCTCACAGTTCGTGGGTTTGAGCCCCGTGTCAGGCTCTGTGCTTGAGCCTGTCTTTGGATTCTATGTCTCCCTCTCTCTCTCTGACTCTCCCCTGTTCATGCTGGCTCTCTCTCTCTCTCTCTCTCTCTCTCTCTCTCTCTCTCAAAATAAATAAATAAATAAATCATTTTTTAAAAAATAGAAACATTCTCCTGTCTGGCTCTACCCCAGAGATCTGTGTGTAGCCACCTTCAGGAATTACCCCCAGCTCAGAGCCTGGGATGTGTCTTGTGTTATTGATACAATCACTACCATTTCCTCTAGGATCTGGTTGTTGGACCAATGAAGATCACAGGGACCATGCAGTTTTCCCTGCACAGACAATATCATGGGCTGCAGGCAGAGGAGAATTTTACAGTTCATAAAGTATTTTGTGAGGGGAGCTGGGAAACTTGGTTTATAATCTAAGCTCTACTTTTAACTCATGTTGTGACTTTTGATGCCTACTTAACTTTTAGCTCAATATTTTTCTTCCTAAAACTGCAGCTCTTGTCCTGCTTACCAGAGAGGCTTATTGAAAGGACAAATTGACAGTGTCACTGCTGCCCAGAGTGTGTAACAGGACAACAGTGGGCCCCCCAGCCAAATGACATGGATTGTGGGCAGGGCAAGAGGATTCCATGTCAGAGCCTGGGGCACAAACTCAGGCGGGCTGGTGCGATCATGCTGCAGCTCTATCTACTTCCCATGTGACTTGATGTGAGCTTCTCACCTCTCTGGGCTTCAGTCTCTGTCCATCAAGCTACCAATTTCATAAAGTTCAAAATACGAGCCATTTGAAGTTCTAAGCGGAAGACTCAGTAGAGTAAGTGTCTGTGCACCGACACGCTGCACAGTGGGGCTTCTAACTAGTGTTCCCTCATGACCCACAGACGTGTGCCCTCTGTGTTGGGAAAACACAACCAAGAGATGCAAGTAGATCAACCCAGGGCTCAGGCCAGGCCTCCTCGGAAAAAGGAAATCTGGGCAAACACTGGAAGGAAGTGAGAGAATCAAGCAAGCAGATCATCTTGGGGAAGGGTTTTTAGGAAGGGAACGAAGCCAAGGAAAAGCCAGAGGGGAGCCTTCCTGCTGTCTAGGAACCATTCTTGGGGCCAGTGGAGGTGGATGGAATGAAGGAGGGAGGAGTTCTAGGAAACAATGGAGGATGGGAACTGGGGAAGAAGGAGAAATCTCGCCATGACTCTGACTTTATCTGAGAAATAAGTTGGAACTCACTGTATAGTTTTGAGCACAGGAATGACCCCACTGCACTTACTGTGCAAAGGGCTTGCAGCGGGGGCTGGACTGCGAATGGGTTGTAGCATTGCAGTGACCCAGGGAGGAAAGGGGGCAGGGGGCACGTGGCCAGGAAAAATACGGTGAACCTGATGAACGGCCAGCGTCTCTACAGTGTGAAGGAAATCCAACAGGCTGAGCTAACGGAGGGGATGCAAGAGGGAGAGGGAAGAATCAAGGATGGATGTAAGATTGTTGCCCTGGAGAACAGCAAGGCTGGCATTGGCGTCGCCTGAGATGGAGAAGGCTGGGGCAGAACCAGTTGGTGGCAGGGATCAGAGCCCAGTCTAGGATTTGTCAGATCTTAATGGTCTGCTAGGCATGCAAGCAGAGATGTCGACTAGGCGGCGGAGTTTGGAACTTGGGTGAGGGGTCTGAACCCGTCAGTGAAATTTGGGAGTGATTAGCATATACACACTATTGAAAGTCCAGGGACTGGATGGGGTGGCAAAGCAGTGAGTACAAAATAGACAAAAGAGGAGACCAAAGGTCTTCCCTTTTAAGGCTCCTACATAGGACTAAATACGCGAGAAGTCATAACTATGGTGGCTGGTTTTACTCATAGAAAGTCAGCGAATGTTGTTGTTGATTAATAACTTGTCAAACACGTTGCAGAAACAGGGGAGCTACGTCACTCACTCTGTTCTACAGAATTATTTTCGTAGAATCATGAGTCAAAATCAGGCCTTGACAGTCACCCACGGTGATAGAAGTATGGGTTTTAGGGGGGAAACCTCTGTATGATGTTGCAATTCCCCCCTGGGAATTATATCCAGTCCTGATTTACTTCTACTAGATAATTACCATTCAGTTTCTTCCTGCAGCCCAGGACCAGATAAAAACTTGTCTCTTTCAAAGAACTGACAACTTTTAGGCAAAAAAAAAAACGCATAAGATGCATCTTGTGTTGCATTTCCTTTCTGTGGCTACTACTGAATTATCAGGCAAGGACAGTTAAGGGCCCACACTCTCCCTTTAGACTGCTTCCTCTGAGCCTCTCCACCACTGCCCAGTGCTGGTGCACCGGGTCAATCACTTTCCTTTATCTTAGTTTTCTCCTTTGTGAAATGAGGAAAATGGTAGTAGCTACTGAGGCTGGGGAAAGGATGAAATTAAATAATTTACCCAAGACACATAGAAGAGGTGCTGAAGGCGGGTTAGCCCCTAGGTAAGGCTTTAGCTCTCATTAATGTCAGTGCCACCATGAATAGGCAATATTTATGGAAGTTTTGCTGTTCCAAGCCTTATTTTAAACACTTGCTGGAGATTACCTCATTTAGTTCTCTACCTTATGACATGCCCTCTGTTGTTATCTCTGTGCTTTTCATGGAGCAAGTGGAAAAGGAGAATATCATTATTCACTTTCTGTACCTTGGGCTATTTATCCCGTGTTACTGCTCCTATCCCAACTACTTGACTCTTGTATTTAATTGTCATGAATTAAACAGTCTTGTTAGAAAAAACCGTCAACATATATTCAGTGAAGATTAAGGTAGAAACAAGGTGTTGTTATAAAACCCCAAAGTTTTCCAAATATGTGAAAAAAGATTCTTTGTGATTGTTTAGGCTATTTTACTACATCATTAATAAAGTGTATTATAAGCTGATAAACAAAGAATTCAATGCCAGGACATGTGGGTTCTGTGAGTGATTTCGGCACCAGCTCTCAGAAGACCTACGCTGAGATGTTTCACCCCCACGGGGTGTTCCCTACTCAAAGTGCCTGTCTTTGAGACACAAGTTGCTTAGGCATAAGCATCTTTTCTCGAACAACATCCTTTGGAAAACTGTTAGTTGAGACAAATGTGTGCCCGATGATGTGGTAGACACACACCGGGGAGAGTGCCTAATCCCTTAGCAGAACTCAAATAAATACGTCAGAGTGGCCACACCAGTGGTCTGTCTGAGGGCCACACGTTGGTCACCCTGGACCTGTCATCACCATATCTAAGTGGAAGAGAGGGCTCCTCTGCTGGCAGGCCCATTGATGTACATCTGTGGTCATCTGTGTGTAAAACCAGAAGTGCCATTGTACTGGTGAGAAAGAAGTCCCGAAGAAGTCGTAGACCCTCCTGTGCCTCCTTCAAAATGAGAAAAATAGTGTCTACCTGTCATCCTTCAATGTCAAGCCCATGGTTTGCATGCACTGCTCCGTTCTTCCCCTGGGAGAGTCATCGCCGGGGGGAAGAAGATGTAGCTCCTCAGACTTCTCGGCCGTCCACTGAGGAGCCCAAGTGCTCCTTCTCCCTCCACTCAGGGCTGGATGTCCCCCTGGTTCTCATGCTGATTTCCAGGATGTCAGCTCTACTCTGCTCCTCTTGTTAAGGGCAGCCCTTTCGGGTAGTCACTTTACACACAGAAGCGCAAGTCTTTGGGAAGGAGCACAGAGCTTCACGGTCAGGAAGGAGGCCTCCTCTTCCTCCAGAAGCTGGACTGACCGGCACTGGAGATTGACAGGTCCCACTCCTAGAGTGTTCTACATCCCAGCAGAGCCGATGTGCACCGACCAGAAAGACCCAGTGTGCGGTGAACGCCAGGCAAGGCGCTGGGTAGCAGACTTCCAAGCAACTGTGGTCTCCCAGCTAATATCTTAAAGAGACAGGGCTTAGGGTGGAAGCAAGAAGGGTAGGATTCTGTCATGCAGCCCGGGGGTGGGGGTGGGGGGATGGAAGGACATGAGAAAGAAGAGCCAATATAAATCACGAGGAGATGGCAAACTCGTCTGACGTATTCATCTCAACCAAAGGCACAGCTCCTCTGTCCCAGGAGTGAATCCGGATATTTGCCCTGCGCATGGGCATCTCAGTCAACGCACCAGGAAGGGAGGGTCTGTTTTGTCAACACCTTCAATGTCACTGTAGACCTTTCGCAGAGTTATTCTTCCTTCCTCCCCGCTATCCTGTACTTGACCAAGCTCTCTGGCTTCATCTACAGAGTGTGTGCTGTGATCCATCAGCACAGCCCCCATGAAACGGACCCTCGCTTAGTGCTGCCTTGGTAATTTAGGGAGAAGAGTTGACACTTACTCAGCACTGGGCTCCTGCCAGATTTTGTGCTGGGTACTTGTCATATACTGATTTCGTTAAATCTCGCCACGACCTTCTCGACTGTCCCTGCCGGATGTGGCTTTGGTCTTCAGGATCTGCATTCACCCACAGAGTCCTTTGTCCCCTCAGTGATTCCCGTCAGAGTGTCCCATGTCTTATCGTTGCCTGTACTACAACCAACCCCCACGGTTTACCACCAACTCCGTTTACCACCCTCCATGTTCACTCCCCTGCATAATGTTGTTTCCTTAATGGTCATCAGAAGCAGATGCCATGACTTCTAATACCTGCTCATGTCATTTAGGACAGAAACCAGAATGTTAACCCCATGCTCTGACTAGTATCCCAAGTTCACTCACACACCAGAAGTGGCCATACAGTAAGTAATGAAGACATCCCGTCCGAGGGCCTGAGGGGACCAAGCTTTACAGCAAGTCCATGTCCTGAGGAGGCCGGCATAATTGGTTTCTGAAATATCGATACTGCAAGACAGGCCTTCCCAGGGAGTCCAATCCCCTGTCACCTCGGCAGCAACCTGGGAGCACTAACGAGGAAGTGGCCGCCACCGAGCAGCCGGGGACACCTGTTGCCTCCATGTGGCGCAGGAAGGGAAGGCTAATTGGGTTTGAGGTCTAATTGCTCTTATGCTTTAGGGCTTTCAGATGCTGTTAGTTTGGATGCCAATTAAGTTCTTATTTCCTCTTTCATAAGGGAAGTCGTCTGAGGAAATGATGGTTTATTTCTTTCCAAGCTTGCGCGTCTCCCTTATTGACCCTCTGTTTTATTGTGAGCCACTTAATACACTGTTGGCTGACTGAGGATTAGGCTCAATTCCTAAACATAACTGAACACAACAATGGCCCTGAGGAGACTCACTGAATCTGCCCATTAAACTTGAAGTTAAAAAAAAAAAAAAGTGAAGTGAAATAAGGAAGAAAAACTTAGCTCTCATTTGCACAGTTCTTTATTGCTTCCAAACAATATGGAGGATGAGGACCAACCCAGACAAAGCAAAATAGGGTTTGGGGCTTTGTTTGTTTTTCTATGTGTGTCTTGTGTTTGATTCACTTTTATGGACAGTTTGTCCAGTGGGGGCAGGGGAGAGTGACTGCAATGGCTAATTGTCCCCCTAAATTCTACTTCCAGTACTGACAGCTTGGGGGAAATAAGAAATAATAAAAAGAAAAATAATAAATAATTTACTTGAAAAGCCACATACCATCACTTCCAATGGGAACAATATATACTATTTCAATAAGTCACTAACATTTTTGTTATGAAGGTAAGATGTTAACTTTTAATTCTTGCACATGAAATAATATTTTAATACACTTAGTGTTTTTCTATGTTTACTTACTTTGTGAGAGAGTTAGAGAGAGAGAGAGAGAGAGAGAGAGAGAGAGAGAGAGAGAGAGAATGAGCAAGGGAGGGGCAGAGAGAGAGGGAGACACAGAATCCGAAGCAGCTCCAGGCTCTGAGCTGCCAGCACAGAGCTTGATGTGGGACTTGAACCCACGAACTGTGAGATCCTGACCTGAGCCAAAGTCGGACATTTAACCAACTGAGCCACCGAGGGGCCCCTAATGTGCTTAGTTTTTTTAATGCACTTGGCAACGGTAACATCCTCTTCCCTGGCCCGATCAGTACCTTATGTTGCCTTTTCCCATGATGCATTGTGTGGGGCTCCAGGCTGGCTCAGTCAGGGATGCCTCCAACTCTTGATTTCCACTCAGGTCATGATCTTGATGGGCATGAGTTCGAGCCTCACATTGGGTTCTGCACTGACAGCATGGAGCCTGCTTGGGATTCCCTCTCTCTCTCTTTCTCTTTCTCTCTCTGCCCCTCCCCCACTCATGTTGTCTCTTTCTCTCAAAATAAATAAACTTTATTTAATAAATAAATAAACGCCACCATTGTGTACACGGGTCCAGACCCTGGCTGCTGCTCTGGTGAGAAAATTCTAGGAGCCCACATCCCTGCCGTCAGCCCTGGGGACCCGGTTCCCTAGGAGCCGCGGGGGTGCACTATGGGACAGTCTCAGCACTCTGCCTCCCTGCTGTGGAAGAGGACGAGACTCACCACGAAGGTGAGACTACAGAAGGCCGGCTCACCTCCCATCACACAGTTCTGCCCCCTTCCGTCCGCCCCCACCTCCGGCTGTGCTGTCACCCACCAGGGCAGGCCCGACCCCCTTGTAGGTCCATCTGGCCTGGGGCTTGGACGTCTGTCACTCAGGATCCAATCAGAAAGGCTTCCCGGGGAGAATTTAATGTAAAGAAAGCATCACTGGTGTCAAGGCAAAGAAGAGAAACAGCCTGACAGAACAATACGCAGATTACCCATGAGTCTGCTGCCCTCGGGCTGGAGGATGGAGACCAGAAGCCAGGCAGGAGGGTCTGCTTCCTGTTGCCATCACCTGAGAAGACACGGGTGACTTCCAGAAGCGCCCCAAGGCAAAGACAGAGGAAGCACGCTGCCTCCTTCCTTCCTCCGACCCCTTCTCTTTGAGACTCCCAATGGCCAAAGCAGTGGAGCCAGAAGAGAAAGGCCTAGAAATCTCTAGTATTCTTGGAGATTCGGGAGAAACAAGTCATATTCAGAAGAAATGTGCCCTCTGGTTTGGGCTTGAGAAATAAGAAATATGAGAAATGTGTGCTTTGGGGAGTGAACGGAACAGAGCAAGGCCAAGCTTCTGCATCTTTTCAATGACTGGACTTTAGAGCAGTCCCTGGGGCACACCTGGGCTTTGTCACAAGCGTGCACACTGACAGCAAGTGAGTTCTCTTTTCTCATTTGATGCTCTTACCTGCTGAGGTAACACAAACAAACACAACTCAGGGACTGCAGGTAGAGAACGCCTCTTCTAAAAAAGGGTCCCTCCCTGTCTCCCTTTGAAGACCCACAGCCCTAGGCCAAGTTTACTCTTCAGGGACAGACTTCACTCAAGAGAGCAGGAAGCAACAGAGCCATACGTTCTGGATGTTTCCCACCATTTCTCCTCACCCTGCAGTCTCGGCTGGCACTCGGTTGTGTGTGGTCACAGGACAACAGACTACAGTTTCCCAGGCTGTAGGGTCTTGGCCCTCGGTTCTGACTCCCACCTCCCCACCCCCATGCCCATGCCTAAATGTAGGCTTATTCGTTTCAGTCCTCACTTTGTGTAAATGAAAGCAAGCTTCCAGCAGTAAGACCTTCTGTGTATCATTGGAGAAGAAGCATGGAGCTGGGCAGTGCAGGTCTGACAAGGGGTCTGTGCTGTGTCCCCAGGCCAGACTCCCTGTGTCTTCCTGTCTGGCCACACTTCCGAGGCAATTTGTCCATGTGACTACAAGATACCACTGCATCTCCAGGCACGTTATCTTTGTTCCAGTTAAAGAGCTTATCCTGGAAGCCATAGCTAGAGACATCTGCTTGCACTGGTTTGGCCCAAATGGATGACATGATTATGATTATTCCCACTTGTAATGGGGTTTGGCATCAGAGAAGAACTGTGGGGGCAGAAAGAGAGGGAGCAATAATATCTCAAAATTGCCTTTTTTCTAAGAGTTTATTATGAAAATGTTTCATCATACACACTAGTTAGAAGAGCAATACAGTAAAAACTCAGATACCCACAACTGAATGTTGCAATTACCAAGGGTTATATTCTCTGTGTCGCTTACTTATCCATTATCTACCCTCTATTATCCATTAACCCAACTTGCTGTGTGCCCTCCCCTAATGAACAGTGATGTTGAATGTCTTCTCATAAGCTTACTGCCTACTTGCAAGTCTTCCGTACGAACACATAGAAAATGTATGCCCATTCTTGTATCTGAGTGTGGCATTTTATTATTGACTTGTAGGAGTATTTGATATATTTCAGATATAAGCCTTTCACTATTTATAGACAAAGACTAGGTACTTGGGATTCAAAGACAAATAAAATGGATTAAATCCCCTAAATAAAACAGGTTTTAAATCTATACAGAGTTAAGTCAATTAATGATTCAGATTTCTTTTCTGAACATATCTTGAAAAATATTTTCTACCTTGACACTGAAGCCTTATCATGAAGTCATGAAATCCCAGGCTGGGACAGTGTATTCCTCTCTCAGGGCTTTCAAAACAAAGCACCACCAATTGAGTGGCTTAAATAATGAAAGTGAATTGTCTCAGTTCTGGAGGCTAGAAAGTCCAGAATCTAGGTGTTGATGGGGCCATGGTCCTTTGGAAGCTCTCCTAACTCCCCGTGTTCACTGATAACCTGTGGAGGTCCTTGGCTTATGGACTCTCCCCAGGTTTCCCCTCTGTGTTTCTCTGACACTCTCCGTGTGTGTGTTCGTGTGTGCACACGTGCATAGTTTCCCCTTGAACAAGGTAGCCGATTGTATATGAGTAGGACTCACTCCCCTAATGACCTCACCTCCACTGATTACGTCTCCAAACTACCTGTGTGCACGTGCTGGTGTTTCTTCAACAAAACACGAGCAGACGCTCAGAGCAGAACATCGCACTGAGTTTGGAGTGTGTTCACGCAGACGCACTATTGTCAGTCAAGACAAGGGAACCAAACAGCAATAGTCCATAGTCTGATCCATGTTTGAATAAATGGTAAAACTGAAAGAAAAAGAAATGTGTAGGTGGAAGGGGGTGGAAAATAGAGAAGCAAAGCAAAGCGAAGGGAAGATAAGGGAAGGGAAGAGAAGAGAACAAAGGGTCTGTGGGGAAGACAGTTATCTTCCTACTCAATATTTGCTAAAAACCTCTATCTCATGATTCCAGCTGAAATCCAATGAGTAGCCAGTGCAATTATTTATGACATAAACTAGTCTCTATGTTAAGATACCTCTTTATCCACAAGAGTCTCCCAAGCCAACCAGCTGTCAGGACTCCCACCGGGCTATTAATGACTACTTCTGACAAGAACCTGGAGCCTTCTTACAGATGAAATATACATGTTTAAAACCGGTTCCTCTGAGCTTATGCACATAAGACTGGATTTTATAATGCATCCCAAATTAAACAGAAACAAAGAAATAACAATAAAAAATAATTATAAGAAGAATGAAAAAATAAGAGGCAACTATGATTATCCTCTAAAATATCTGAGCCTACAATTAATTTTTCTAAACAAAATTTCACAGGCAAACACCACAAATCTGAACATTTGCTCCATCAGCTGGTTGGCAGGGACTGTTGGATGAAGAACCGAAGGCGGGCAAAAGGCCCTCCTGGAGGGCTGGTCTGGACTCTGAGAGATTCGGGGCACCTCCTGTCACTCTCCAGATGACATGGCGGGTGCACTCCTGGGAGAAATGTCGGGGGAAAGGAACAGCTAGAGATAGAAGACGAGAGGCTGACGCAGGGGGAACAGAGCTCATGACTCCTGACAGTATCTTTCCCGAGTGCAGAAGACCGTGTGGCCCTCCCTCCACGCCACTGTCCTGCAGAGGATCTTCTTTCCCGGAGGCAGGGCCCCTGTCCTCAACGCAGGGGGAGGTCAGCTTTAGCAGTGTGCAGATGACTCACCCCTTCTCCTGCCTCCCCTGCTTCTCAGGCTCAGAACAAAAGAGCACATGGAGCCTGCATTCTCGTTGCCTGTCAAGAAGCATTTGATTTCTGTGTCTCTTTCTCCCCCAACCCTCTCCGGGACTGAGAGATGAAGGCACATGTGAATACAGTGTACAAGAGATGTTTTTTATACCACAGTGAGATTTCCTCCTAGAGAACAAAGCTTGTTGCATAAAATATAGAGATATTTCCAGGTCGAAGAAGCAGACGGAAATTCAAAATAGTCTCTTTACTGGAGTCAGCATCACTGAGCCTCTACCTGTCCCTGACGTCTCCTAAATGGCTCGCTGGAAAGTTTTTAAATTATGGAATATATTCATTCTGTTTGTGGTCAAGAATTAATGAGCACCTCCTCACTTCATTCATACGACATCAGCCTTATTCTCATATCAAAGCTGGTGAGAGACATTACCAGAAAACTAAGCCACAGACCTATAACTTTTGTGAATATTGATGCAAACCCCCTCCACAAAATATTATCGGACTGAATCTCAGATGATAAAGGTAGAAATCAATGACAAAACAAAATAACTAGAGGGTCCATAGCCATGTGAGAAAAAAAAGAAACAGTATAATCCTAAATATTACAAAACTGAAAGAAGAAATCACAATGACTATTAAAAATATTTTAATCTAAATTCTAACAATGATGCTGCATAGGAAACCTTTGCAGGGCGCTGATAAAACAGTACTTAGAGGAAAATTTATAGCAGAAACTGTGCATGTTAGAGGTGCATAAAAACTCAAAAGCAATCCAATTTTCATCTGAAAAATCTAGAAAAACTGGGAAAATCAAAATAAAATAAAAAGAAGAAAAATATCATAAAAATAAGAAACCACTGGAATAGAAAATAAACACAAATGGAGTAAATCAACAAAGCCAAAGTTGATTCTTTAAAATATTAATTCAGCTTAGAAGCCACTGCAGTACAGGTCAAGGGCAAAGACAGACAAGGCAAATTACCAGTTTCGGGAATGAACAAGGAAGGATACCTCATTAGGGATCCCAAATACATAGGGATTCCACCTTTTCTATGTATTAAGAATAACTTGACATTGAGTGTTCTCGGGTGAAGTAAGTAGTTTAACCATTTTGGGGCATCTTGTCTTCTCCTCTGGGTTGCAGAAAAGCTGCCACAGCTCTGCTCTGGGCATTACATCCTCAAAGAACTGTGATCAAAGGCATTTAACGGTACCGAGACTTTTTCCTCACTCGCCCTCTGTTATCAAAAGGAAAACCTTTCCCAGATTGAAGCCCATAGACTTCCTCTTCTAGGTCATCCGTCAGAACTGATGTTAGGTTCCTCTTGAACAGAGACTGTGAATAAGTCACATGGCGTCAAAGGTTCCTCAACTGTATTTAGAAATCATTCAGGGATCAAGAAAGAAGGGGAGCAATAACTTTTGGGTAGACAGCAATATTCTCAGTTAGACGTAGCATTCTGCTCAGCTGCGTGCACAGATATATGTTCTCTTTTGCAGAAGCTAGCACTGGATGTCTGTTATTTGCGACTGCAATGGTACAGGCTCAGACGAACTGGATTCTGCTCGTTCATTAGTATCTGTCCTTGGAAATCAACATAACGATGTACTAGGTGCAAACCACTCATAGTCATTAAGAAAAAAAAGCACACTTGTCTTTCATTGCCAACCATTCCTATGTCTCTGTCACTATAGTTTATGAATAATAAAATGACATTCACTGTACAATATTTTATAATGCAAAGGTTCTTTCTTTACCCTTGCATATAGCAAGTACACGAGTAAATAAAACACAGCTCCATTTAAGATCCCGCTGCCTAGATGGACAGGAACTCTGCTCTGCAATGAATACACGAGCCCCTAAGACCTCCTACATCTGTAACATGCACAAAATGATTCCAATTTACTGAGCGAGGTGGTATGTCAGAAATATGGGGGTTAAAAGAGAACAGGCAGGGATCCAAGAAGAATCGAAAAAATGCTCCTGGAAGAGATGCTTGGGGTAAAAATATACATCCTGATGGTTGACCATGTGTTTTTCTCGCTACAACGTTACCCAAATAGAAATAGACAGTGACTGATGTGGCGCGGCTCATTCCTGAATCGTACTGTCTGTTTACGATGGAAGGCTGTTGTGAGATGGCGCCCCTGCCCTGGGTGGTGCCCCGAATCCTGATGCTGTGATCAAATCCGAGATGCATTTGGACCCCCTGAATATCATACAGTTGTTTCCTAAACAAATCTGGTTAAAGAAAACATCAAAGGTATTTTTGAGAAAATAGAACTTGGGAAAATAAATTCAGTCCAGCTGACATGAAACTCTGCTCCTGTCAAACCAGACAGGATTTTAATGTTTCTTGCCTGTTAAGTATTAGCAAGGAATCTGTCCAAACAGTAAAAAATAAAATCCCACAGTCATTAAATCAAAGTAATTAGGACTCCAGTGATGGGTGAAAGTGGAATCAGATGTTGTCCCTTTCCGGGAGCCATCCATCCACTGGGGTGTTTGGAAATCTGTGACTTCAGACGGAGAGCTGGTTAGGCATTATGACAGAGGAGTTTTCTGTGCTATGCAGGGCATGCTATATTTTTGTCTATTTCATGTAGGGTATGAATTATGTAGCGAAATGAGAGTTGCAGAAGCCCTGTGCTGATCTTTCGATGGCAACCCGGATGACTTAGCTGCATTCACGTAAGTCATCCCCAGATGTTGTAATATTTTCCTTGTAAACTGTCGGTGTGGAATTCTTCTTCAGTTTGGGACGCTGGTATATTTTACTCCCTCACGCCTGTAACAGGGTGGAAATTCTATTAGCTCTGCGGTGCATTGTAAATCACCTCCACCGAGGAGGAGAGGATGATGGCAGCAGAAGCAGCAGGCCCAGATCCCTCGTGAACCAGAGGAGCACTAAATCCTGAGTTAATTGGTTCAATGGCCAGCGGCTCTCTCTGTTAATTTTAACATTTCAAAATGTGTTCCTTTGCATCTATTTTTGATCCTGAGTTACACTGTGTATTGGAGACTATCCAGTAGGAATAAACTAATAAAACAGTAGGAAAAAAGCCTCCAGAAATAATTCAATGAAATTGGCCGCTTTGTTGTGTTACACATAAAAAAGGAAAACCACAATTTTTCAATGATTAATAATACTTGGGATTGATAGCGACATCAAGGCACCTTGCATTTCTAAGTCTAATACACATAAAATAATGCTGATTGCAAACATCCATTGACCTATCACTGCATGGCAAGCAAAGTCTTGATGCTCTTGGTGTGATTTACTTTGTGATCCTCACAATGACCCCTGGGTATTATGACTCCCGCTCTACAGACAAGGAAATTACAGTCTTGCTGACTCACACACTTGTCACCCAGCGTCATGCCTCTGCCAAGGGGGGGTTGGGATTCACACTCTTTGCTGTGGAACCACAAAGCCGATCCTTTCAGCTGATTTTTTCCACCACCTCCTAAGTTAGGAGAAGACGGCTCAGAAAAGTCTGTCTGATGACACAGTTGTAGGATAACGGTATCAACAACAACTTGCATCCTTTCATTTCAAACTATTATATCACCCTTTTCAAAAATTCCCATTTCCGGGGCGCCTGGGGGGCTCAGTCAGTTAAGTGTCCGACTTCAACTCAAGTCATGATCTCAGGGTTCGTGGGTTCAAGCCCCATGTCGGGCTCTGTACTGACAGCTCAGAGCCTGGAACCTGCTTCAGATTCCGTGTCTCCCTCTTTCTCTGCCCCTCCCCAGCTCGTGGTCTGTCTCTCAAAAATAAATGTTAAAAATTTTTTTAAAGAACCGTGAGTCAGACTCATCATGACAATGTTTAAGAGGAGAGAAGTATGTGTAACAAACTCCATAATGATCTTCATAAAAATTGTTCCAAAGTTTTAAAGGTTAAGATTTCTGTTGCCTGAGACATTTTCTGGATGTAAATAATCTTCTTGCCAAACCATATAGGACATATTGGTGAGCAGTGTATTAATAAGCAGAATTCATATGTGGGAAAGAGAAATGGAAAGCTTTTCCCCTTTACTGCTCTTTCTACTGAATTGTCTCCATTCAAAATTTTCCGCCATAGTTTCAACCTGCAATGTTACTTGGAAACTGGAATTTAATTATGAATAACATAATCAACTGTATCAGGGATTCATTGGGGACCCAACCATTTATACAAATCCCATGTTCCACTGACTCTCACTTATTAAAAATAAAATTATCTCAAAATACACACAAGAAATGAAACAATGGACCTGAACTTCCCTCCCCAGAATGTAAAGACTAACGTGAATGTTTTAAGCTATTGCTTGACACTTTTTCATAGGAGGGCAACATAATGCTTTCGCCATAGCCATAGTCTCTTACGTTACTGTTATTATTATTTAAATTCCAAGAGTGATTGGTCTCTTTAGTTGCTCTATTGTTATTATCCATGCTAGTTACTTATTTACCATTCAGAGTTTCAGACCTCCAGATTGTGTTTTGGAAGCCCGGTGGCAGAATAAATCATTGGCTTTCAAATTGTTTAGTAGAAATGGAAGCCGATAAAATTTATTGTAATGCTGGAGTGAGAAGCATTCACTTTATGAGTCGATGGAGTGGTCATGTATGGAATACGGGATTAAGGGCAGGCGCGAAACTGTTCTTACCCAAAACTCAGATTCCAGGTAGGGGGTTACTTCTGATAGCCCAGAGGCTGTGTGAAGGGAAGATTGCTACAAGGGATCCAAGCCAAAAATCCTGAAGGGCAGCCGAAGTCAAGGGACTAAGGAGCTATCTTAAAGGAAAGATGGGGATTTTAAAAGAAAATCAAAATCTGGAATTCGCCGTGGATGGAAACTGAACTATCCATTGCACGTTATAAGTCTTTTTGGAATTATTTCAACTTTCAAAAACCCTCATTTCCCTTACCTGTATAAAAAGGAGACCAAAAGAAGCGCAGGACGATGTACTTCCCAAAAATAAATAGATAAGGCGGAGCCTGGGGGCTCAGTCTGGGAAGCATCCGACATCAGCTCAGGTCATGATCTCACGGTTGGTGCTCTGTGCTGACCGCTCAGAGCCTGGAGCCTGCTTCGTAGTCTGTGTCTCCCTCTCTCTGCCCCTTCCCCACTCGCGCTCTGTCTCTCTCTTAAAAGAATGAAAAATAAAAATAAATAAACAGATAATGAACTCATATGGTGCTGACACAGAGAAGGTGGCATATGATGTGAGCCCCTGGCCCTTCCCCTCGAAGTGGGCAAGCTGCTCAGCTGTTATGTCTAAGGTACAGGCTTCCTTTAGAATTTCCAACCTTCCAGGGGCGCCCGGGTGGCTCGGTCAGTTGAGTGTCTGACTTCGGTTCAGGTCATGATCCTGCAGTTCGTGGGTTCGAGTCCCGCGTCAGGTTCTGTGCTGACAGCTCAGAGCCTGGAGCCTGTTTCAGATTCTGTGTCTCCCTCTCTCTCTGCTCCTCTCTTGTTCACATTCTGTCTCTGTCTCAAAAATAAATAAACATAAAAAATTTATAATTTCCAACCTTCCAGAGGCCCCGTTTCTGCATCAAACCTAAAGCACTTACATGCCGGAGGATGTGGAGAAAGAATTCGTTGGCAAACTCATGACCTTGGAGTTGACTTCCTTGGATTCTCGGATTTTTGTCTTGCAATAGATGTCTGTTCTTAGTGGCAACAGAATACCATTGTCCAAGTCTTAGGTTGCACAAAATATGAACCAAACGGACTCGGAGAACAGAAGGAGACCCCGTGTCCCTGGCTGCGTGGCCCCTGACTCTGTGTCTCCCCTCTTCCCGTGGCCTGTGTTTTACTCTGCCCGAGCCTTGTGCTCTTTAAATCTCCTAAACAAGAACCACATTATCCTCTCAGGTAAATCATAAAGCCACAATCCTGTGGCCTGAGGCTCCTGGATTATGAAACCATAAGGCAAAAATACGACGTGCAACGCGGGACTTTTGGGGTGGGACCCTATTTCAGTTGCCCCTATGATGGTCTATGTGCTTTTCCAAGACAGGCCAAGGATCACTTACCTTTAGGCACCTGGTTTTCCTCCAGAAAACAGAGAAGTTGCTTTCTCGAAGGCTTCCCCACAGCTGTTCCCAGCACCTTACCTGACACGCGGACCTTTGGGTGGTTAGTGGGGCAAATTCTCTTCTGCTCTATGTTGTATAGATTTTATTAATGTGGCCAGGTCAGTGTTGAAAAAGCAAAGCATAGTTAAGTCTTCTATTAAGTTCCCTAAGTACTTCATTTTATCTAATTTAGCAACATCATTAATTAATAATATATTTCTAATTTTTTAATGTTTTTAATTTATTTTTGATACAGAGAGAGACAGAGCATGAGAGGGGGAGGGGCAGAGAGAGAAGGAGACACTGAACCAGAAGCAGGCTCCAGGCTCTGAGCTGTCAGCACAGAGCCCGACGCGGGGCTCGAACCCACAAACGGGAGATCGGACCTGAGCCGAAGTCGGAGGCTTAACCAACTGAGCCACCCAGGCGCCCCAATAATATATCATTTCTACTGTTGGCCTGGAACGTACAAAAGCCAGTAATGATGCGCGTCTGTGGATGGGGAAATGAAGTACCTGGAGTCTAATCTTTTTTCTGTTTCTTATAACTCAGGGAGCAAGAGACATTCTTTCAGATAAGTACCATCTTCTTCATCTCCAAGTGGGACACACAGAATTCCTGCTTCATTCCTTTGGTAACTTGCTTCAGCGTTCCCTCGTGTGGAGACCTGCCCACGACCTGCAGCCCTGGCTGTCCGGAGCTGGGATTCTATCGAAGGATGACAGGCAGTAAAGACAATCAGAAAACAAGCATATTCTCGAATTATGTGGAAAGGTAAGTGCTATTAAAAATAAAACAGAGTAGGGCACCTGGGTGGCTCAGTCGGTTAAGCATCTGATTCTTGATTTCGGCTCACAGTTCATGGGTTCGAACCCCACATCAGGCTCTGTGCTGCCAGTGAGAAGCCTGCTTGGGATTTTCTCTCTCTCTCTCTCTTTACCTCTCCACTGCCCATTCTCACGCTCTCTTATAGATAAAGAGCCTAAGGAATAGAAAAAGCTCAAGCTAGTCAGTGATAGGAGTCGTTGAGCTGGTTTTACGTTCAGGCCCTGTGTCTTAGCCCCACCTCCCTGACTCCTTCGACAAGGCCTCTTGTCTGTTCCTCTTGATTCTGACTTCTGTCTTCGAGTGTATTTTGCAGGATATATATTTTCAGTAATTTCCTCAGTTCTGTTCAGCGTGAGAGTGGCTAACTAGCTCTTCCTGATGCAGGGACCCACAGAGCGTCCCCTGTCTCTGTTTTCCTTTACACATGCTCAGCGCAGCGTCTTCCCATCATAAATACCTGAGAAATTTGTGGATTAACTTCAGTGCAGGAGTCATTCTTTAGAAATGTGGAAGGTTTTCCTCAGTACGGATGTCACTTTCTCTCTTTGTACTGTGATCCCTTTCTCCAGAATACTCTAAGCATCTTAACCAAGAGCCAGTAAGTACATGCCTGAAAGATTTCTACTTTTGTTTTGTGAAGAGGGGTTTAGTTAATTATCAGACCATAAACAATGGACAGAAACAGACTGAAAGCAGATATCCAATATCACTTTAATTAGGCTGTGCTACTTGACGATTCTCTTCAAAATCATGGTCTTAAATTACTATAAACATTTTTAACAAAAGGGAATGTTGGCAATGCTTACAGTCAGACCTGGCAATTAACTGAGCCAACGCATGTATTTAGAAATATGAGGAGTGCCTATTGGCTCAGTGGGGCACCTGGTTGGATCCGTCAGTTGAGGGTCCAACTTCAGCTCAGGTCATGATCTCATGGTTTGTGGGTTCAAGCCCCATGTCAGGCTCTGTGCTGACAGCTCAGAGCCTGGAGCCTGCTTCAGATTCTGTGTCCCCCTCACTCTCTTCCCACCTCCTACCACTCACACTCTCTCTCTTGGTAATGGGTGAACATTTTTAAAAAATGTTAAAAAAAAGAAAGAAATAAGAGCAGAGCCCATGGTACCAGGACGCAGGGTAGCTAAGCTAAGGCAGGAGACCCCTGAGATCTTGGATGGGGCACCAAGCTACTGCCCAGGGGCCCAGGTGCTGCTGGAGCCACAGAGATTCAATAACTAAAGCTTACACCAGAGAATATGTTACAGGAAAATCACAAGACATTGTAGAGCAAAATTCTACTTTACAGAATAACCTACCACCCTCTTCATAACATTGTCTTAACTAATGATAAGGAATGAGTGAAGACAAACAAGTCATTGATGTTTAGAAAAATAGTAGGCAATGATCATTTTTATTTTACTTCTAGTTTATTTATTTATTTTGAGATAGAGAAAAAGAGAGAAAGAGACAGAGACAGAGCATGGGGCAGAGCAGAGAGAGAGAATCCGAAGCAGGCTCTATGCTGTCTATGCAGAGCTCAATGTGGGGTTCAAACTCATGAACTGTGAGATCAGGACCTAAGTTGAAATCAAGAATTGGACACTCAACCACCAGAGCCACCCAGGTGCCTTCAGACTACATTTTTAAGCACGGAACAGTAGGATCTCGCTGACCAGCACAGATAGAACTATCGGCGAAATATGGAGCCATCCTAGGACAATGGTAGGAAGGGGAATGAGACTTTACAGCCTGCAAATTGCAGGGTCCAGTTGTGTAAATGTACTTCAAACTATTTGGAGGATGTTTATGCAGGCTCTGAAGCTGACCACAAGGTATTGCACACTCCTCAGTGTGAACTCATGGTATTGCACACTCCTCAGTGTGAACTCATGGTATTGCACACTTCCCAGTGCCAATGATCGGTCCACAGTCCATGCCAAGGAGACGGCCAGCAGGGTGCAGTCCTTGGACCACCCCCAGATGTGCTTGCATTGGTTCCTCGTGCCTGGACCGCTGGCTTTGAGGGGTACAAACAGTCAAAGAAACACAGTCCTCCGGAATGATTCTGAATTCTCAGTGATTCCAATTCCCTACTTCGGTGCACAAAGTTATTTTTATGGGCAGAAGTCAACATTCAGAGTTGAAACTGTATTGGGGCATGTGGGTGGCTCAGTCAGTTACGTGTCAGACTTCATCTTAAGTCATGATCTCACAGCTCATGGGTTTGAGTCCCGTGATGGGCTCTGTGCTGACAGCTCAGAGCCTGTGCTTCAGGTTCTCTCTTTCTCTCTCATTCTGTGTGTGTGTGTGTGTGTGTGTGTGTGTGTGTGTGTGTGTCTCTATCTCACTCTCTCCCTCAAAAATAAATAAACATTAATACTGGGTGTTATATGGAAACCAATTTGACAATAAACTATTATAAAAATAATAATAAATAAATAAACATTATAAATAATAATAATAGACAGAGTTGAAATTGTAGGACAACAAATGACAAAGATCGTCTCACTGACCAAATTCTGGCCAGGTTCCTTGGAGCCCCCTTCTTGGCCAGCACACACGCTCCCCCTAGACTATTCGGGACAACCGGGCGTCAGAAAACACTGTTGCTAATGGATTATAAACCACTGGATAAAACAGGAAAACTAAGTCCCTTCTGATCGCCTAGGAGACACCACCCCTACTACGTGATCAGAGCTAACCTCACAAACAGAAGGACAATCCAAAGCCACACATGGCCACTTAGGATGCGATGAACTCAGAGACCCCTCTGTGGTTTTCTTGCCCAAGATGAAGAGTGTGGTTGTAATTGTAACCAAACATCAGACAATTCAAAATTATGGGCCATTCCACAAAATGACAAACCAAGTCTTTATTTTTTTTCTGTTTTTTATTTATTTTTGAGAGACAGAGAGAGACAGCACAAGCAGGGGAGGGTCAGAGAGAGGGAGATACAGAATCTGAAACAAGCTCCAGGCTCTGAGTGAGCTGTCAGCACAGAGCCCAACACGGGGCTCGAACCCACAAACCATGAGATCATGACCTGAGCCGAAGCCAGATGCTTAACTGACTGAGCCGCCCAGGTGCTCCCAAACCCAGTCTTTAAAAGTGCAAAGTTCATGAAAGTCATGGAAAAGACTGAGGAGCTGGTTTAGGTTGTAGGAAATGAAGGATAATTTGCAACAGCAATGCACCACTCTGAAATAGATCCCTTCCTATAAAGGACACTTGTGAAGGCTGGAGAAGTTTCCTTGGCTTTGCCAGTGAAAAGCCTTGTGATTCTGTGGTTGCGGCATGGTTGTGCAGGAAAACAGGCTTGTTTGCACAAAAAGTACACTGAGGTACCCAGGTCATAATTCACCCTCAACACTTTTTTATGTTTTTTTAACTTGTAATTTTTCTGGAAGTTGGAAAGTAATTCAAAATTGGTGGAATAATGCATAGAAATCAAAACGTGTCTATGCTCTGGATTGACTGTGCCCAGTAGAAACTTTATTGGTCTTTCAATGGATCTAATTCAAAGACCGAATAGGCACTTACTAAAAATACACCAAATTGATAAAGGAATCAGTGAATAAAAGAAAAATTAACACATAGTTTATATATTTCAAGTTTACAAAATTGCCTTCCAAATACTTTTGACTTGCATTCTTTTAAAATCTTGTCAGCATTGGAAACTATTTACATGCAATTAAAATCAAATATCCCCACTGTGTTTATGAAGTTTTCTGGAATACTCTTACAGAAACAGTAGGGTTTGGTATAAATTCAGCTCGAGGCGACCGAAATCCAAGTCAATTAGTTAACCACGTGGACTTTTATTCTCTCTCAGAACAAGAAATCCAAAGGCAAGAGGGGTCCTGAGTTGATTGGATCCGTGATGCTTCCGCACAATCAGAGCCTCAGAATATGTATGTCCTTCCTGCCACAGACTTCCCTTCAGCTGGTCGGGCTTTGTCCTGGCACTGATCTCTGACCGTGGCCACAGCCCCGAGAATCTCCTCTTCCAACAGTCACAGACGCGCGTCCCCTAAGGAAAATTCCCTCCCCACAACCCTTTATAAGGGTAAAGAAACGTTTCTCAGGAGCGATCCCAGGACTGTCTCCTCATGCATCAGAAACACCATAAGCTTTTATTTCAACCAAGCATTGGTAGAGAGACACCGCCATGTTGGCTTAAAACAAATAAAAATTGGCATTTTAAGACTGGGGGGAGGGGAGAGGGGGCACCCTGGTTACATGACCGTATTAAAGGTGGAGATTAAAACAAAAAAATTGTTCTTCTAGCAAAATATAATGGAATGGCAGCAATGTACTTGGATGGATAATCAAAGTCTTTGCAACAATGAGTCAATGGCAATAGTAAATGAGAGAAAAAATGAGCTACCAAGACAGTGAATAATCTCAAGGTCTAGTAAGATTATAATGCAACATAAATCAACTCAAAAAAATTCAGTATGTTTGTACTAATATATTATTTATATAGCACCTACTTACATATAAACTCTTTCAACTGTAATATAGATATTAAACCAATTGTGCTCTCTGGTATCATATAAGAAATCAAACGGATATCACAAATCCATTAAGTTGGTGATGGGACTTAGCCTGCTTCGATAAGAGATGACATTACATAGAAACACATCACTTGAGGTCAAATTCATTCTTTTTCTTCATCTCTTTGTGCACCAAATATTCAGTTTCTCTAAGTACATACACCCAAAGGAACATCAGTTACTTTCAATACGATAGAATTGGAGAAACAAATTAGATCCAACTGACTCCATATAGCCCTGTCAAATAGGACAGAATTTTAATGTTTCTTTTCTGCTACGTATTAGTGAGGAATCTGTCTGATCAGTAAAAAATAAAATCCCACAGCTATTATATCAAAGTAATTAGAACCTCAGTGATGGGTAAAAGTGGAATCAGATGTCTTTTCTGAAAGTAATTACGTGGCTAGAGTATGTTTTTATAAATCTGGTGCTTGAGTTTGTAAATTTATTAAAAGAAGTGTTTATTCTTTTAATGATGTCTGTCATGTCAGATTTACTGGAGTTTGATGCAAGATAATCATATTAGTTTCAGAGGAATGTGACGCTGAATGTAGACAGAGGAGACCACAGGATATCACTAGTGACGATGTCTGAGCCCGTCCCCAAGGATGACCCACCGACTTGTCATCCTTCACCCCTGCACAAACGGCCATGAGTCAGCCTTGACTTTGGGTGCACAGTTCAGCCTGACCGCTAATGCTGTCATGTAATTACATACTCCGCTTATGAATACACTGCTGGAATTTTCTAGACATATCACTTAATACTTGGAAGGAAGGAGTTTTTTTCTTTTTGTTTTTGTTTCCAAGTTTCAGGAAAGTTTGTGTGGATGAGAACGAGTTGTCAGTGATGTGATAAAGTCCACGTCCAATCAGCTTTTTCCACTGACTCCATCCAGCTAACACCATAGAAGCATGTTGCTAGTTTGAGAATTGTCAGCTTCAGGACACTGTATTAGTTACATTAACATTAATTACAGAGTCACTTCTGCCAAAGCATTGTGCGTGGTAGAGTTTAAAAATGTGCCGCCACGCCCCAAAAGGAGCAGTAGAGTTCATTGAGAGAGCCAGCCTCTGCGTGTTGAGGCTGACTCCTCTAAGTGTGTACATAGTAAACACTAGTTTCACTCAAACTGACCACTCTGCTTTCTTGGTGATTTTCTGCGATCCGTGGCTTACCCGGGTGGAGGCTCCCTGATCATTTGCTGCATTATTTCCACAGCTCAACAACGTGCAGAGATATTTTGGCAGAATAAACCCATGCATCACTAGCACCAAGGACCTCTGTTGAGAATCCAAGCTCATCATTTCCAAAAATCCAAAACCAAGTTTAAAAATTCCCTCCTCCATCCTTGTTAGATCCAAGTAAATTTCACTCACGTGGCTGTTAGGCAACATTTAGATCAGCTTCCAGTGCTGCTAACGGGCTCTGCAGGAAAGCCTTGCAGGCCATTCAAGTTTTGTGGCACCTTTGAAATTTAGTTTTAACCCAAGGCAAATGGGGGGGGGTGTCCTGGGGATGGAAGGTAAACACACTTTAACGAGTTAAATGTTTTACAGCAGAATGACCTTAAGTGATTATGCTCCCACAGAGATTAACAAATACAAACGTATGTGTGTCTAAGCTGATGATGTCTGTGCACACACATGTACGTATAGAACGGAGGTACAGTTTTCCATAAACTTGAAAAATTAATATTACCTGAGTGAGCAAACTTTTGATCCTCCAAATGAGCTCCATGAGTCTTTCCTGGACCAGATGCTGGATTCTAAAATAGTATTTCCCCTGGAAAACGAGAAGCTGCTAAAATGTTATCATTTGTCTAAAGAAATAACATTCTCAACAAATGTCAGGATATGAAATTGTACATGATGTTCCATAACAAAGAGTTTTCAAATTAATCTCTGCAGGAAAAAAAATGTAATTTGCAAAAGAAGAATAAAAATATGTGCATGAATCATTGATATTTTGTTACATAATCTGTTAACAAAACTTGTCTGTTTAAAATAGAAATACTGTTTGGTAGTCAGTGGCTGAGGGGACATATTTCCATGATTTTGCATCCTCCTTTCGAAGTATTATCCATACCCTCCAGACCCCTGCACAGTGGCCAGCTAAGTCTTTATAAGACAGGCATTTCCAATTATATTCCGGATTCCACCCTCCGGAGTTTCGCTGCTCCTCACCTAATTGTTAGCAGTGGGGATGGGTCCAGGGGGTGAAAGATGGCCACAGACATAAAGGCTGAGCGCTTCCTCGGTGCCGTGAAGATCTTACAGAATTAACTAAGTCCTACAAAATCTCTGTCTCTCTAAAACGTATTATTTGTCTTCCTATTGAGTGTAGTAATGTATCTGAAGCCCTTAAAAAAAGTGCTTAGCCATCAAGCCATCATCTGCATCCCGGGTTGGTTAAAGTCCGCCGAGCATCTACGTGCCCCACAGTCGACTTCTCTACGCCGACACGGAACTACCCTCCGAAGTGGCCACGGACCTTCCCCTTTAACAGGTAAGATCTGCCTGCGAGTCTCAGAGAAGCACAGGCCACTGTTCCAAAGAAACACCGTGTGTCTATCTCGCCGTGAGTGATTCTATTCTTGTTCCTTGCAAGCCGAAAACCTGTGCCACTTCCATTCCGACACATCCTCCACTGCTGTCTTTAGTGACAATCCGGCTACTTATTGTGGCAGAACGCAGCCGACCTGGTGGCTCTTCCACGGCGGACGTTGCTACGCGCCTCCAAACTGGGAGGCGTTGGCTCTGGAGTGTCTAGTGATTCACAAACCCTCAGTGCCGAGATGTGTTTGCCTGAATATACACGTGTGCCTACATAGAAGCCGGAAGAGAGCGAGAAATCGAGGGAGAGGGGCTTTCTGACCAACAGGGTCTCCATTTGTCTTCACTTAAAAATGCTGCATCTTTCTTGTTGGTGTGCAGCAGCACCTGTTCAATTCCCTGAACACTGAAGGGTGGAAAGACGTAAATCAAGGAATGGGCTTTTTTGATCATGGTTGATATTTCCATTGATCACTGGTGATCTCTCTCTGATGGAAAGCCAGGCGAGGGAAGATACCATCACGGAGAGAGGGAGAGAGGGATTCATAATTCAGTAACACCCTCACTCTCTACAAAGCGTCAGACAATGGGTCTGCTGAATGGCCAGGTTCTGTGAATAGATTACAGTAAGCAACAAGTTCCTCAGACTCAACAGGGGTGATTTTTTTTAATGGAAATCTGATCACTTAAAACTCCACCTCACCGGGGCACCTGGGGGGTTCGGTCAGTTAAGCCTCTGACTTCAACTCGGGTCACGATCTCCCGGTTTGTGGGTTCGAGCCCCGTGCTGGGCTCTGTGCTGACAGCTCAGAGTCTGGAGCCTGCCTCAGATTCTGTCTCCCTCTTTCTGCCCCTCCCCCACTCACACTCTCTCAAAAATAAATGAACACTAAAATAAATTTTAAAAAAAGAAACGCCACATCACCTTCAAGCTCATGTCCAAACTCCTGGGCCTGATGTATCAGATCGCATGTGGTGCTGCCCAAACCTCCCGGCGTAGTCCCAGCTCCAGCTTTACTGAGCGAAGCACTGTTCCTGAAGTGCTGAGTGCTCTTCCAAACGGGAACACACAAGCCATGTTGGCCATCTTCGCCCCTGCCCCAGCCCGATTACCCAGTTGGCCACAAAAAGTCATCTTCAGGAGCTGGCTTCCATCTGGGCTAAGCTGGGAGTACTCCATGGGAGTACTGGTGCTCAGTTATTCCATATGTTCTATGGGCGTACTGGTGCTCAGTACCCATGCTGAGTAGTCATTCCAAAAATATTCCAAAAGGAAGTATTGGAGCATTTAAATCTGGGATAGAAACTTTTTCTAGATAATTGACAATTTTAGTTTTCTGACAATGAATATAATCGCTACCTCCAATGTCAACACTGCCCCCAACATGGAGGGAACATAAGAAAACGAACCTCCAATTTCATTATCTTAAATAAGCTGTCCTCAGGACATCTGAAAACTTCCCAAGAACGTACTTTCCTTCTGTCTTCTTTCTGCCTTCTCAATCCTGCGTACTATTTCAGTCACAGCCACTTTGGGGGTCTCCTGAATCACCTCCCACAAGCAACGTAGACTTCGCCCAGAATTCCACCAAGAGGAAAACTACTCACATTCTCCAACAAGGAGCAAGGATGTTTGCCCCCGCCCTCCCCAGGACCCGTCAGCCTTCTTGTCTGCTTGTCCCTTCCCTGCTGTCGGCCCCACTCTGGGATTTCAGGCCATGTTCTCCTCTATGGAAAATAAAAGAAATTCAATCCTCTCTAGTTTTCACTGCCGCACCGACACATGGCAAGCCCTCAGATGACTCAGACCTATGGAGGATTTTTCAGTTTGTTTGCAGAAGATAGCGTGATCGTAAATAAAATGTTTTCTTTTCTGAAGCATAACGCATTTTCCCCTAACTTCTCCTTGCTTTCTACTTTACCTCCGTCTTTTCTTTTTGTTACATTTTCACCTACACACCTTTAATCAGGAGACACTGCCTCTAGCAACAATCGCCCTGCATTTGTAGTCGGTTTGGGCTGCTGGTCTGCTAACTAGCAACCAGTTCAAAAAATCGGACAAATAAAATAAAAGACACAGAAGGAAGCTGAAGAGTTTTCTTGTAAGTATACTTATTTTTAATCACAAGTATACTTGTGCTTTAATCCACAAATGGACTACACCAACACATACACACACACACACACTCCCTAACACTCCCTAGGGTTCTTGTTATAAATGATCGGCCGTGTTCTTGATCAATGTACTGTTTTATTAATACTATCTAGAATGAGAGCTAAGCAAGCATATTAGCTTATCAAATTAAAAAAAAAGTATCGAGTGGAACTATAAAAAACCACTTAACCTCACATAAGTTTTAGACTTAAAATTAGTGTCACAGGTGCGAATGTCAGGCCGATGGTCCTGATAATCCGCGCGTGCGTCCTCCTGATGGTTCTCTCAGTTCTCAGATGCATTACCTCGTCTAGGCTGCTGTCTAGCAAATATTCGGCTCCTTATACTAAGTTAAAAGTTAACTATCTTGCAACGCTCCTGAGAAATGACAAATTATGAAATAATTAGAGTCATCTCAGAATATAAAGCATCCAGGGAGATTAACCATTAAGAGTCTGTTGGACCAGAAAAAATCTTTAAGGAAATGTTTCTCAACTTTACGGTCCATAAAATTTGTTTGGAGCACTTGTTACTCCTCCTTCCTAGGGACTGGAGACTCCGATTCCCTGAGGCCTGGAGCGGGATAAGCCTGCGTTTTCAGTCAACCCAAGAGATTCTGAAGTCAGTGGGTAACAGCGCACACGAGCACAGGGCCTCTCTGGAAGCATCTGGCTACCGCGAGGCACCAGGAGTGAGTTCTTCATGCAAGACAAGGTGGGGGTGGGGGGTGCTGTGCTGCTAAGTGCTCAGCAGCCGACTCTGGGCAAAGAACCCCGACTGTGCTGCGTGGCGTTGGTCAGTATGGCCGTCCTGCACAATGTCCCAGCCCTGACGTGGCGTGGCCGGACGTGTGGGGACACACACACGGCTCCCCTGAGCCACGCTGGGAGGATACACAACGTCTACACTGCAGACACCTGACTGGGGTGATGAATGTGTCCAGTGACTTGCGGCAGGGAGTCTCTTGTTGAAGAACTGAGCAGAGGACTGTCCCATATGCAAATGGTATGTGTTAACGCACGTTCTGTGATGGAAGAAGAACATGACTTTGTTTCAGTTCCCGCTGACATTTACACTTTCTTTCTTTTTTTTTTTTTCTTTTCAGTAGATTCATACACAGACCTTAGTGTCAAAATCTGCCTGGTTTCTAGGGTTTTCTTCTTCCTCTTTGACGCCCACCATTCCTGGTCGCTTGTCTCAGCCATGATCTCCATCCAGTGTTAGAACAGTTGTCTGGGGGCACCTGGGTGGCTCAGTCGGTTGAACATCTGACTCTTGATTTTGGCTCAGGTCATGGTCCCAGGGTTGTGGCATGGAGCCCTGGCTGGGCTCTGTGCTGAGTGTGAGCTGGCTCAAGACTCCTTCTCCCTCTGCCCCTCTCCCCTGCTTGCTTTCATGCTCTCTCTCTCTCTCTCTCTCTCCCTCTCTCTCTCTCTCTCTGTATCTAAAAGGAAAGGAAAGGAAAGGAAGGAATTTCAAAGCTTGGAAAGTACCCGAATATCCCGGGAAGTGTGCAGGCATGCAGGCGCCCTGACGTGGAGACGCCGGTCGTCCCTCCTGCACGGGTCCACTCACTGGAACTGCTTCCGGGTCTCTTCTAACTGTGAGGGGCCGGAGAATGTAGTCCACGCAGGGGCCCAGAGACAGAAGGGAGCCACAGGCAGCGAGCACTCTGACAGGGAGCAGGCTCATGACCCTTCTCTGCGAGCTGCAGCCCGTCTCTGGAGAGCACTTGCTCTCTCCTCTCTCTCTGAATTATGGACCAGACAGGTTAGTCTTCTGGTTCCTCTGCTGTTACCCGAAGGTGCGTCTCTGTTTCTCTTTTTTCCCCGAGTTCTGGATGGTTTTCAAGCTTTATTCTAGACCACTCTTCAAACTCTGATATTAACTCTTCAAACTCTAAGACTCTAGTTCTCGAATCTGTCCATTTTCATAATGTCATTTTTTATATTTTTGGATAGATGCAACATCTTCTAGAATCTATGAACCTGCACATTTGGTAAGTTGCTTTAACAGCCCCAAAGGCGTGTTCTGACTCACGGGACCTCGGCGTGCAGGACACCGAAGGGTTACTGTGTAAAGGGGGGTCAGTGCAGCCGCTGCCTCAGAACAGGGTCTTCGCCAAAGAATCACCACCTAGCAACGAAAACCCGCCTCCGAAAGCATGCGTTCACTGCCTCACTGCACCCAGGCCCTGAGCTCCTACAGCCCCACCCTGCCCTCCTGCCGTCTGAGCCCGTGCACCTCCAGCCCTTAAACCCTCTTCGTCTGCATTTGCACTCTTACCACTTGCTTCTTCTCAGAGCCTGCATCCCCAAAGAGAAAGACTAGTTTGAAAACAACCCGTCTGGGGCACCTGGGTGGCTCAGTTCGTTAAGCATCCGGCTTCAACTCAGATCATGATCTGACGGTTTGTGAGTTTGAGCCCCACTTCGGACTCTGTGCTGACAGCTAGCTCAGAGCCTGGAGCCTGCTTCAGATTCTGTGTCTCCCTCTCTCTCTGACCCTATCTTGCTCACGCTGTCTCTCTCTATCTCTCAAAAATAAATAAATAAATAAATAAATAAATAAATAAATAAATAAATAAGAAAACACTTTTCAATAAAGGGAATAGACTGAATGGTCAAAACTTTGTTTTCTCCACATAGGAGGGGAAATGCCATCAAGCCCTGTCACACACCTTTGAGCTCAGAAATCTGAGATTGGCTCTTGAGCAAAGCGTTCAGCATTAGCATTTAGTTCACCCTTGACCAGCATCTTAGGGCTCGAGAAACAGTGTCGATGGGAGGAGAACACGTGGGCAATCATCCCTGAACATCTTTTATTTCCACAAAGGCAGCACAGGACCATCTCTACACCCCTGTTGATTCTGAAACCCAATTATGTGCTCATGGGTGTGACCTGCTACTTCGGTCCTGGTCACTACCATACTGAGCATTCAGCCATATTGAAATAAGCTGTTGGGGAACTTTTGAACTTGGGCCATAGAAATCCAACTGGATGAGTTGGGAAGAATGTTTACTCCTGCATGTAAATGCTTACTTCCTCTTATCTCTCTCTCAGTCTTTTCCTCCCCCTTCTCTCCTCTCATTTATCATTCTGGTCTTGTTAACATGAATCCTCTAGTAGTGAGGTCAAACCCCTTATAGTGAACCCCAAAAAAAGACATGAATAATTTTCCAAGCTTCCAGAAACAAAGAGTTTCTAGAAAAGTCTTGAAATGTTTTTTAAATATTTTGTTATGACTCCTTGATCATAAGACTCAAAGTTCTGTGCTCATGGGATATCTATGCAGAGCCAAAAATGTACCTCTCAACAGGTCTTTTTAACCTGATGTGGCGTTAAAAGCCTCTTACGGTACAAAGAGAATTCTACTTTGATAAAAAGACAAAGGATCCAGGAAAGCTGAGAATAAAGTTAATTTCTAATTCATCACCTCCTGAGGGTTACTTTATATTTTCTGTTTTCATAATCTCTTAATAGAGTTTACTTCTATAATGCCGCATGTTTGTACGGGTTGTGCTTCAGCCTTTTTCCCCCCCTCTCCTACGGTACATTTGCCCATGATTTGCATCTCAATGTGGGAATAACCACAGTGCCTTGTGTTTTCTATGTAATTCCAAGATGGCAGTGCAGCTGAGTGTCCTGAATTTAGTTCCAAAATCACAAACCATGTCATTCCACTGGAGCTGTGAGTCACGTGGCCCGTTTAAGGTTAGTATCGTGGAAAACATGAGCAAATTTTTGGCTCTTGGCCTGTCTGAGTTAGACAGTCTTTAGACACAGCTGACCTCAGTTGACAAGTAGGGTAGGTCCATTTTTCACGTCTGGACTTTGCGGTTTCCATGTTGGGTTTATTCTCAGTCAGCTTTCACCATGCTCTGACCTCATCAAAATTAAAAACATCTGTTCTTTGAAAGATACTGTTCAGAAAATGAAAAACAATCCTCAGACTCTTAGAAAATGTTTGTAAATCACATATCTCTGACAAAGGACATGTATCCATCATACATAGAGAATTCCCAGAACTCCGTAAGAAGAGAAAGGTCAGTGGGGAAAAGGGGCAAAGTATTTGAACATACACTTCGCCAAAAAAAGATAGACTGAATTCAAGTAAATATATGAAAAGAGATACAGATAGTCATTAAGAAATCACAAATTAGAAAATAGTGTAATAGAACTATATGCTTGTTAAAAAGGCAAAAATTAAAAGAAAAAACAAAGAAATGGACCACATGGACTCCTGCCAGGAACACAGAAGGCCCAAAAGTGCTCTGCGGAACAATCTGAGACTTTCTTAAATACACACGCACCGAGCATGTGACCAGTCATTCCATTCTTTTTGGCCTATTTGTTTTTACTCAAGATACGTGAAAACATGTAATCCTGCAAAATGCCACATCGCCCCTTTATCTGTAACAGCTGAAAGCTGCAACCCACGGAAAAGTCTACTCAAAGGTGAAGGGTAAACCAATGGTGTGTGACCGACATCCGTGGGATCGATACTGCTCGGTAGTAAATAGAATGATGATATACACAACCACGTGAACGACTCTCAGAACCGTTAGAGGCGGAAGCCAGGTCCTTCCTCCTGCCCCGAAAGCAATGACTCCTCTTGACTCCATCCGTATATTCCTTGTAGATGCAAACCAGCCTGTAGGACAGAAAGTACGTCAGCAGGTGCCTGGGGGCAGGACAGAGACCGGAAGGAGGGGGAGGGATGACGGAGGAGGAGACGTGGCAGAGAAGCTCGCCACCCAGACTGCTGATAGTGTCACTGCTGGATAAAGACGTCAGACCTTGAGTTTTCCAGTGGAAGGATGTGTGATTTATCACATATTTACCTCAATTAGGACTTTTAAAAAACATATCAGTTGTTAAAAGTTAAACAATAGGGGAGCCCTCGCGGCTCAGTCAGTTGAGTGTCTAACTCTTGATTTCGCTCAGGTCATGATCTCATGGCTGTGGGTTCCAGCCCCGCATCAGGCTCTGCGCTAACAGTGTGGAGCTTGATTGGGATTTTCTCTCTTCCTCTCCCTCTGCCCCTCCTCTGCTTGCATTCTCTCATCCTCTCAAAATAAATAAATAAACTTAACTAATTAACTAAATAAATGATAAATAGACCATATAGGGAAAGACACAAGACCAACATAACAGAAGATACTTACCATAAAGTCGTTGGGAAAATACGAGACCAAGCAGCCCGTCACTGCCATCCACGAATTTGAGGTCAGGGGTCATCAGAACCAGCAGGGCCCTGGTCCAGACACACTGCATAGATCTAAGAGACCCGAAGCGCCTTCCAAACATAGTTAAAGCAAAGGTGTGAATCTTCCTAGAAAGTTTCTTATTCTCAACATTCATTCACAACTAGAATATGAAAACAATGCCCTTTGTTAGAAAGCAAATGAAAGATGTCACAGCTCACATAAACTGCTCTCCAGGGCCCGTGGGGACCCTTCCTCCGCCCTCTGCCTGCCCCTTCACGTCTCCTCCTGGGCTCTCATCCAGCCTTACACGGCCAGACTCAACTAATCTGGAATGATCCTGGTACTGGTAGTAATTGTGGTACAAATCAGAGTGGGGCGGTTTTCCTCCAGCCGGAGCGGGGAGCCCGCGGAGCCCGCCAGCTTTGTGGGACCAGCTGTAAACTTGCAAGAAGAGAAGCCCAGACATTTTTTAAATCTGCAAAAATAAAATAAACTGCAACGTAGAATAGGGCACCTATTGTCAGCAAACTGATTTCGTGTAAAGTCCCCCTCTGCAAAAATAAAGGTAACGTCTCACTGCTCGCAAGCCCTGGGCAGGAGTGGGTTAGGAGGCCCCCGGACATCGCACAGACAGCGAGGGCGGATCGTCACAGTGTGGAAGGCCCTGGTCCCGCCTCTCACTTCTGGTCTCACCCTGAAAAGGCGTCCCTTCCCGCCCTCAGCCTGGTAAGCCAGGAATCGTCTTTTAAAAGTAACTCTGGAGGCGCCGCCACCTTCCGCGGTCGGACCTGCCCTCCAGGGCCTGCGCCCGCTCTCTGCCCACTGAGGCTTCTTACTGATTCCCTGGAGACCGACTCACGGGCCTGCAGTCCAGTCACTGCGGGGACTCGCTTTATAAGGAGACATAAACCGAAAGGTCCGCAATCCCCGTTTGCAACAGGCTCAGGCTGTAGTCGGAAGGACAGGTGTGCCACTGGCAGGGTCTAAAGGCGTGCGTTGATCATGGGGGCGGGGACGGCAGGCTCCAGGTCGGCCAAGGCCCTGAGGACGGAGCTGATGTCCGGACGGAAATCCGAGTTCACCTGGGCAGAGAAGTGAGCGGCTCTGCGCAGGACGGTGTGCGCGTGTGTGCGGGGGCGGTCGCAGGGTGTGCTGGGTGGTGGTGTGCGTGTGTGTGCACCTGCGCGCGCGTGTGCTGGGAACGGTGTCGCCCGGCCTGGGGACAGGAGGAGGCCCCCCACAGAGGCGCTGGGAGCCACAGCACGCCAGGCAGGGACAGAAATCAGCGGTGATGCTCGGCGTCCGCAGCAGGTGCGCTGGCTCCCCCGCCCCCTCCTCCACCCCAATGTCCCCGAGAAGAAGGCGGCCCGCGCCCCGGGCAGGGAAGGAGCCCGCGTGGGCCTCAGGAGGGGGGGGGGGACACTGCTCTCCACGCCTGTCCCCCCACGGCCCTTCCTCGCAGCCCGGGCCCTGCGCCAGCCGCACTGCGGGACCCCGAGCGTCGCCCCCAACGGTGACGAACTGTGTTTCTGCATGTCGCTGTGAGCCGGCCCCACGAGCCCGACACGCGTCCTCCGGCTTCTGAACAGCCGCTGGAGCATCTTCTTCTCACGTTCAAGACCGGGAGATAAGCCCAAAGCCGAGACCGACCTCGGATGGGCTTCCCGGGAGATCACCAAATACAGGACTTTTCGAGAAACGTCCTCCAAACACCGACTGCCAATGTCGGCAGGACAGAGAGAAGCTGTGGCTGTCACGTCGGGGAGGAGAGCCGCCCACACTCAGGAGGCACCCCGGGGGCTGCTTTCCTTCAGCCCCGAGGGCACAGGAGGCCCCACTTCCAAGACCCCCACTCACCGAAATGTCCTCGTTCGTTACTGTAAGACTCGCGTGTGTCTCAGGGACACGCGGCCACGCAGTCCTGGGTTCCTCAGGACAAGCCTGGATCCTGGTCTCATCGCCCCCATTGTACAGACTGGGACACTGAACCTGACGAGGGTCAGATCACGTCTTCAAAATAAACAAGGAAACACCCCCAGCATGTAATTAGAGCAGCAGAGACTTAAGATGAAGTGTGCTGTTTCCAGGGCCTGTGGACGGACTCTTAGGTCTCTACCTCTTCCATTTAGTAACGGCCGCCCGGGTTAGGCAGGCACCAAGTCTGTGACAATGCCGTGGCCATCGGGGACCAGGGCTCCAAATCCCAATATGGAACTGTATCTGAAATGCGCCCCTCATCTTTGTGGTGTGAGGTGGCCACAGGCGCTGGTGCCATGACCAGAGTTCTGTGGAGCTAAATGGAAGTAGGAGGGCAGGGGCACCTGGGCGACTCAGTCGGTTAAGTGACTGACTCTTAATTTCGGCTCAGGTCACCATCCACAGTCTGTGAGACCGAGCCCTGCATCAGGCTCTGCACTGACAGCATGGAGCCTGCTTGGGATTCTCTCTCTCTCTCCCTCTCCCTCTCTCCCTCTCCCTCTCTCTCTCTCTCTCTCTCTCTCTCTCTCTCCCTCTCTCTCTCTGCCCCTACCCCTGTCCTCTCTCACTCTCTCAAAATAAATAAACATAAACAAAAAAGAAGTATGAGAAAGGCATCCCCCCTCCCCCCAAAGGAAACTTCCCAGGTATCGCACAAATTTCTTCTATCTCTTGGTCACAACTTGACTATGACGTCATACCCAACGACAAAAGATGATGGCCACAAGGCCAGCTCAAGTAGGATCAATGCCGAGATGAACAGCGCCCGCCCCCTCCCTCCGACATCCCCAACCGTGACCCTGGAGCCGGGCTCCGTTAGACAAGAGGACTTAGCAGACCTTCTCAGGTAGTGTTGATATGCCTCCCAGCCGCCTTCACCGTCAAGGAACTTTACTTTCCTCTTGTTTATGAAAGCACGTCTGTAGGTGGCATGAGTTCGTAGGACTGAGATAATCTTAAGAAAGACTGTAGAATGCAATGTGTGTGATTGGCCTGGATTCAACAACAAAAGCCAAGACAGCTTGGTGGTAAAGGCTTTGTAAGCGTCTGAGTGAGTGAGACCTCGTCCTTCCCACCAGGACCTTGAATGTGATCCTCAGTGAACCGGTGAATGAAAGGGTTGAATGTCCTCGATGGTAGACCAGCCCCTGCCAGCAGTTTCATCTCCAGCAGCAAAAACAACAGACCAGGATTCTACAATTATGACAAAAGGGTTTTTAAAATTGCACTTACAGAGGCAAAGACTTAGGTAGCATTGCAAAACTTGGCCTTCTCCGTTCCTTTATTTGCTTTGGGAATTGGGTAGTCTGGCAATGTGTTCATCATAATCTAACTTTTGGGGCATCTGGGTGGCTCAGTCGGTTGAGCATCTGACTTCGGCTCAGATTAAGATCTCACAGTTCGTGAGTTCAAGACCTGTATCAGGCTCTGTGCTGACATCTCAGAGCCTGAAGCCTGCTTCAGATTCTGTGTCTCCCTCTCTCTCTGCCCCTCCCTCATTCATGCTCCGTCTCTCTCTCAAAAATAAATAAACACAAAAAAGATTTTAAAAATAATCTAACTTTTAAGGGGAAGGTGATAAATAAAATTAAAATGTAAGGTGTTTCCCTTCATAATGAATCATTTGAAAGAAAATAGTGGGTACGTGCTGATTCTAACAGAAGCAAAATGACAATTCAACCTCATCAACGAATAGGTATTTTTTAAATGGCACACTTAGAACTGTCTCACTTAAAATGTGCCTCGTCACAGGAAAGTCTTTTTTGGTTGTTTTTTGTTGGTATTTTCTTCTGTGAAACTTAAATTTTAAATCTTCAGTGGCATCAAGAATCAGAAAGAAATAATTGAACACATCATATTATCTGGGAATTGAAACATGGTGATGAGTAATAATGTTGCAAAGAAAATGTTAGATTTATTTTCATGTCACCTTCTCCTGCAAAGCTCATTTCCCTAACCAATTCCAAGTGTATAATTTAGCAGGAGATAGGTTCTTTTTTTCCTGGAAGAGAGAAAAGCTACGCCAACTATTAAGCAAAGTAACTTACTAGTCTTACACTAATTAGAACACATTTGCTGCAGTATTGATAAAAAAAGATTCCACTTCGTATGTGAGCTGGGATTTTTATGGAAGTCTCCCTCTTGGCTTCGTAACATAAATTCTGAGTCCTGTCCTGGGTTTGGAAACTTAGAAACGATGCGCAAGCTTTCCTTTTAGAAGCTGACCCCCCCCTCTTCCATCTGCCTAGAAGACCTTCATCCATCCTTCACAACCTCTTCCAGGGAATGCCCCGCCCACCTTCGCCTCATGAAATCCATCATTTCCTGTTTCCTGCCAACTCTTCAGCCGTGCATCTTAACGGAGAATCTGAGGCAACCCTTTAAACGTAGTAAGTGTTCTTAATTTATGGCTTTCAATTCCCAATTCCATTTCTAAATGATTGTATTTGCTGACCACCAGTAATGCATATTTTCCTTCCTTCCTCCCTCCCTCCCTCTTCTCCTTCCTTCCATCCATTTTTCTCATGGCATTGTAACTATTTCATATAAAGAAAATAATACGTAAGCCAGTCTCAGGATTCTACGTCTCAGCAAAAAGAGAGGGCTTTGGAAGCACCTCACACGAGCCACGGGCACTGATGCATCCCGGGCTAGGGCTGCAAGAGGTCACAGAAAACCGTCCCCAGCCTCTACTCTCGGTTTACAGGCCACATTGTTATCTTATTAAATAATAGCAGATGCTGAAGAGATACTTTTTCTTTAATTGGGCCCAAAATTTTCCAGCCAAAAGGACAGGGGGCAGGGCTTACCTGGAGCTGGAGAAAGCCCCTGCCCCAGAGATGTTCCCCATCAGTCCAGCATGATTTAGGTCACCGCTGTCTGGACAGTATTTCCTCGGAGAGCTGTAATGAGCATTGATGTCTTAAATTACATTTTGCCAATTTTGTTCTATTACGTGAGGAACAGAAACTATTGTGGCTTTCAAGGAGCAGGGTTCCGTCTCTTGAAATTGGAAAAATTGTATAATGGCATTCTAGTTAGCAGCAAGGCTCCTCGCTCCGAGGACAGCAGGGCCTGGATGCTCTCCTTCTCTGAAAGCCCCGGGTGGCCCTGCTCCGCACGCTGTGACCCAGCACATCCTGGAAGACACCGTGGGTGCTGGGCACCTGCCACCAAGTGCGGGTTCTCCCCAGGCCTCTCCCTGCTGCCCCCAAGCACTCGTCCATGTGCGACCAGCAGTGACCGGGTGCAGCTGTGGGAAGGGGCAGCTGGAAAGAAAGCAACACGTCCACTCTGGCCAGACGACCCCATGGAGTGGGGGGCACCTGGCAGAAACGTGATTTAACAAAACTCGTACCAGCATCAGCAGACCTGGAAGAGACCCTCCTCTCCACCATCCGGCTCTCCCCAGCCAGTCCCCTTGCGGCCTCTGGATCACGGCTGCCTCCTGTGCCACCAGGATTCCACACACCCCCCGCACACCCCCTGGGGTGTCTGAAGGCCAAGAGTGTTGTGGACTTTGTCACAAGCATAGGCTCCAAATGCACAAAGGGGTCCCCCCCGCCCCCGCCACGCGGCTTTGCTAAGTGTGTGGAGGAGGCTCAAGCCCACAGGTTGTGACGGGTGTGTGTCCACGCGCATCTCTCCTGTCCACGGGGTCGTGCCTCAGTGCTGGCCAGGGGCCGGGCTGGAGGTCCAAACCCTGGCCTGCGGGCCCTCCTCCCGGTGTCTGCAGGGGCGTCCCGGGTTCTGCCTGGAGGGGGCGTGTCTGGATGCCACCCACTGTCGCCCCCAGACACCTGCCAGCCTCCCAGCCACGCCGGCTACACGTGCTTTCCATTTGGAAAATCCGCACTTGGTTTCCCATTTAAGCCACGCTCTCACCGGGCTCCCACCGGGGTTCCCTTCCGGAAGCACTGGTGTGACCAGGGCTCCGCCTGCCGGGCCTCCATCGACCTCCAGCAGCCGCAGGGGTTCCCTGCCGTGTGATCCCAGCAAGACGAGGCCGCAGCGGGTGCCTGTCTCCCGACCTGTGGGCTCCGGTCCCGGCACGCGATGATCTGGTGTCCCACGCGTCCCCTTCCTCGGCCGCTGGGCATCGGCTGTTGCTTTTGCTTCCAAACACCGCACAGACGCTGTCTGCTTTCCAAGCCCACGTGGCATCCCCGTCCGGGACACACGCGTGCTCCAGGAGTGAGCACCAGCCCGGCACACGCATGTGCACGCGGACGGCAGCCCTCCCGCCTCCGTGAAGTTCATGGCTCAGGAGCCGCTCAGCCTGTGTCCGGCTGTGACCAACTTTATGTCTCTGTCTCCCATGCTGATGTTGGGATGTCTCCGTTTCTTTGTTTTCTTCTCAGAGTCTTTTCTCTGAATTGATAGCGTTCAACGAATAAAGAAAATCAGAGAAACTTAAAGCAGTCTAGCGTGCTCATCCAGGTCACTCAGCCACGAACTACTCACTTTCCACCATGTCTAGTCTGAGAGACCGCAGCACCCAGCCTACTCAACCTATAACCGATATGTGACCTGTGATCCCTGCCTGGCCGCCGTCCCGGCACGGGCACCTGCCCGTCGCTGCCACTGTCAATGGCTCCAGCTGGGTTGGATGCCCTGAAAATAGTGACAGATCGCTCCTGAGTGAGCCGGGGCGACCGCCCAGCAGGTGTATGTCCTGAGCCCATGAAATCATCCTCCCGTCCACGGATCTGAGAAACACCTTGACTCCCTGTGCTCGGCTGGAGGCTGAGCCGAGGTCTTAGCCTGCCTCCATCGCTCTTGCCGGCCCCTCTGCTCAGGATATCAGGTGAATTTTACTCATCTCCCCACATTCTACCAGGGATCTTATTCTCCACAGGATGACACACCTGCAGCCATGACTCTGGCCCACTGACTTTCAAGACTACCCAGACCATGACACCTGCTAAGTCTCTCACATAAGATTACTTTGCCTCTAAATCCCCAAGTCCTTGGACCTCTGTGCTCAGAGCAGACCACACCCTGGGGCAGAAGCCTGAACTGCAACCGGGTCTGTGCCCTTCACCCCTTGCCCCTGGCCATGAGCCCCGTCCCCTCGGCTGGGCCCACCATGAGGGCATCAACATCCTCTGCAGACAAAGCCTCGGGACCTGTGACGATACAAGTAGGTAGTCCGTGAGCCTGACTGAAAAGGCACCCCCTGCGCCCACAACTAGGCCAGAACGGACCAGCAGGACACACACTAGAACAGAGCACACATGGAGGTGCAGAAGAGAAGGGGGCAGGGGGGGTTCCCAGGAGCAGGGAAGGCTCTTTGGAGGATGTCTACGTCTGGTCCTTAAAAGTTCCACGGGCTGTAGATCAAGACCTGAAGCAAATGCTTCCAGGAGAACCAGATACACAAACAATGCACACAAAGTGGCCCAACGTTTATGCCAATGGAGAGCAGGGAGACTGCATTGTACCAGAGACCTTTCCGGACTACAAGGACCTCAAATTCAGTGAAACGATACAAGACCCATGTGATCAAGCTAAATAATTCTGAGGCTGGAATGCAGCTTCAGGTAGCTGGTTTGGAACGGCCAGGGTGTGTAAGAGAAAGGAGACCTACGTAGCACAGAAATACGAGCTCCCTGCCCGGGACGGAGGAGGGTGGGGGTGTGTGCCTGTGGGGGCACAGTCGTGACCATCCACGGTCAAGCAGGGGACAGTCAGTGTATGAAGGATGTGAACGTTGAGCACGGAATTCGGTAACGACGCAGTAAGAGATGTGGGGCCATCCAGGGCTTTGGAACAGGTGCCCAACGCAACAATATGCTGCTGTGGAGGCTCTGTGCCGGGGACAACACGCGAGGTAGATAGAATCATTTCATGAGAGGACAGAAGGGACACTCTTTAACTGTCTGAAGGTTGTGTTCATTTTAAGACTAGTGTAGCCTGAGAGCATCCCAGCGACTCAGTCGATTAAGCATCTGACTTTGGCTCAGGTCATGATCTTGTGGTTCATGGATTTGAGCCCCACATTGGGCTCTGTGCTGACATCCCGGAGCCTGGAGTCTGCTTCAGATTCTGTGTCTCCCTCATTCTCTACCCCTACCCCCACTCATGTTCTGTCTCTCTCTCTCTGTCTCTGTCTCTCTCTCTCTCTCTCTCTCTCTCTCTCTCTCCTGCCCCTCCCTTCTTTGTGCTCTGTCTGTCTCTCTCTCTCTCTCTCTCAAAAATAAATAAACATTAAAAAATTTTTTTAAATTTGTGTAGCATCTAAATACATTAGTTGACTCAAATTCTTATTCCAGGCAGCTTTCGTTGGTGGAATTTTCCATGTTAGAATAGGATAATTCAAACAAAATTATAATTTTTTAGAATGGACCCATTAGCAAGAACACTGATATAAAGATAGACAAGCATTTGGTCTTCATAATATACTTAGGAATCTCTTTCTTGTGATGTTAGGTTTTAAAAGCTGTCTCGTGGATTAATTTCCAAAAGAAACACCGGATAAATAATTTAAGATAATATTTTAATTCAAGGGAAGTGGTGTCAGCATAAAGATTTGTCCTGGCATCAAGCCTGGTCTGTTTTATTAGTGATTTCCCTTCTTCGTCTACAAAGTCAGGGTGAATTTTTGATGTGCACGGGAGGTATGCTCTTTCCATGCCCTTTCTTGCTCTAATTCCAATAAAACATAGATTAAGTGTCATTGACTTAAATTGCCCCGCTCAAATTTACTGAAGAGAGATTTCCTATATTCTTCGCAAAAGAAATTATAAACATATAAAGACAAAGGGGCATGAGGTCTAGAAAAATCCATCAGGGTAAAGAAGTGAGAACTTCACTGCTGTGGCAGCCCCCGATCTGGGATTCACGCCCCCAAGCACGTGTGTGTGTGGCCTGTGGGCACGGGGAGGGCACAGGCTCACGTGTGGACAAAGGCTTTCTCTGAAGATCCGCCCCGCAGGGCAGATTGTCAAGGGTGAGCCCCCACCTCTCTTTCCCTCCTCTCCACACACATGGGCGCAGGGATGCCCTGAGAGACCAGGAAGCATCGCAAAACTCATGACTTAGCCATGACATGAAAGCCATGTTAGCATAGCAGACAGACAGACACTGAAAGAAACGGACCAGAAGTCATCCAGAGACACATGTCACCAGTTTGGCTGGATTTCTTCTGCACATTCTTCCCTCGCAGCTCCTTCGAAGTAGCGGAGGTGCTTGGTCACCATCAGGAGACCCCTCAGGAAGGGGAAGAGTCGACAGCTCTGTGAGGACCAGGAGAAGGCCACCATCCACAAGCAAACAGGAGACAGGAGTCAGGAGAATCCAGCCTCACCAACACCCCGATCCTGGACTTGTGGCCTCTGGGACAGAGAGAATACATGTTCCGGAAGCTCCCCATCTCTGGTGTTTTGTTACCGCACCCGAAGAAAGTAAAAAAGGACCAAAAACCTGTTAAGACATGTCCCATGGCTAATGACATGCTCTTTTCAGGAGGAGAATAACATCTTTTCAGTGGGGTTTCTGAGGGCTGGGGTGGTGACGGGGCACAGGACAGAGTCCAGAATACAAAACCTGAGAGCAGGAAAAGGGTGTCGAGTTTCCTCTCTGGGGTTCAACCACTCTGAGCAGAGATGAGACACTTGCAACCAAAATGGTTGGCGGGTCCTCGAGTATTTGACCCTGGCCTCGGTGGCTGGCTCTGACAGCACCCACGCCCGTTGAACCACGGCCCCCCTCTTGGCAATGGCGACCCTGTGGAGTCGTGACTGGGGAGGCTCCGGAATGGTTGCCTTGTCTCTTCCGTGCTTGGAATTTATCTTCCAAACACTTTCTTCTTAATGCTTGACACATGGACCTGGAATGGATGCAAATGTAGATCTGTCCATCTCCAGATTTTAAAAAAGTACTCTGAAAGAAAATATTCAAAATAGGTATTAGGATGTATTGATTTAAAATTCCATTCCTCTTTTCTGGCACACCAGCCCTTTGTCGTCATAGCTATAAAACATGAATGAATGCTACCGCCATGGCTTTATTATTTCTTTAGAGCTCTATTATGTATATCATCATCATCATACCTAGAGAAAACTATAATAATTATCCTGAAAACATTAGCTTAACTTTTCAGTTTTATTGGGGAATTATACAATAAATATATGATTTATAACACACAGCAAATTAAAAATATTAATAATGGCTAGTTTATATTCAAGAACATTCAAATGCCCTTTCAGGGATATGTCTTTATTCAATCATGGAATCCTTTATTTTAAATTTAGTGATTACTCCTATTTCTTCTCAGAGAAAAACAGCAATAGCAAACCGATATTTCCTCTTAACGGCTTCATATCCTGAGTTGGAGGGCCACCACTGACCTTCAAACATCTCCTACCGCCTTATATCCATAAGTTTGTTTTAATATCTTCATTCCCCCTAATAACCTGGATCATTCCATACCATTCCCTACAGGGAAGTATACTGCTGAAGTTTGGATTTTTAAATACTAATTTAAAAATTCATTAGTGTGTGAATTAATTTCCTCTCTTTGTATTTTCCTCTCCCTCCTGATAGCCATCAGACTCTGAGAAGCAATCTAGTTGTTCCCATACAGGGATCCTGCACTCACTTTAATTACTCTGGTTGGGGTGCCCCATCAGTCAGCAGTGCCAGAAAATAGCCCGAACGCAGACAAACCCAGTGCGGGCCGCTCTCTTGGCCAGGAAGACACCCCAGGACCGTGCAGTGTAAACATTCCCACAGCACCACGCTCTCAGCTTTGCCTTCCACAGACAAGCCCACTGCAGAGCCTCCTGGGAATGGCCCCACTGAGATGTTCCGGTGGAAACCCATACATTAATCAGGTCAACACCAGCGACGGAACGTGGACACTGGAAATAATTAGCAACATAATTCCAATCCCCCGAAAAGATACGCGAGGACTCCCATCACAGGGACGCTCGTTACAGAGGCTGCTGCTTTGAGATCAGGTTGCTTGGAGAATTCTTGCTGCAGCAGCGAGTGGGCAGGAGATAGACTACAATGTAATCTCTGAAGGTCGCGGTTCACGAAATAATTAGCTTTATATATTTAGCATCCACTTAACACACTGGAAGATGTTTGTGCTCCTCAGTAAGGTCAGGCTGAATTCTGTTTCTCATTATCTCTCCTGGTCCCCCAGCAAAGCGACCGCCATTAAGAGGGTGAGACGGAATGGAAAGCAAGAGTCCAGATGGCTTTGAAGTTGCCATAAATCCATCGCCACCTGACCGTTAGGAATCCATGACCACACGTCCACCTGACCATTACAGAACTGTTTTAAAGTGAGTAGGAAGTGAGGCAGTTTTCAGTTTTTATTTGTCATTTATTAAAAACTGAGCATGTCGTCCAATGTTCTTCAGAAAAGTTAGTCCTTCAAGTTGACTTGTGTTATGCCCAAGTTTCCAATATCGCCCCAAAAGGAACCAGAGACTACCAGAGAGACCAAGTCACGCATGCAAAAACAAAGGACTTTATTATGGGCTTAAGCTCGGGCTCACAGACGCCACCAACCCGCTGGCCACATGGAGAGAGCCCCGAGCATGGCGGCGTAGGGGCTTTTCTAGGAAGGGGGCATTACAAGAAATGACGACACAGGCACAGCGATCTATTCCCTACCCCCCATCAATACTGGCAGTAGTGGGAGCCAATCACATTTAGGGTACCAACCAATCAGAGTGGGCCCAGGACCCTCATGTAGGGTGTGACTAAGACCCTCAGTAGGGCGGGGCATGACTAGCCTCCATCTTTAGGCCTGCCCCTAGAAAGGTCAAAGGTGTTAGCTGACCTCTCCTGATTGGGTGCCACAGGAATTGTCCCTCCTTCCCTGGGCAATGTGCGCCCTTCCATTGGCCAATGATACGGAGAAGCCGGCACCTTGGTCTTTAAGTGCAGGGGAGGCCTGAGTCAGACCTGTATCCTCACAGTATGTATGTGTGTGTATATCTGAAAATGTATTTGTTGAATTGCACTCAAAAATATGTGACTTCACTTTTTTGCAATGATTAATTACTGTGTGTATTTATTCATGGGAAAAATACTTACTGAGAGTGTACTATACGCCAGACCCCTGGGGATACAGGACTGATCAAGAATGCTGAGTCCCGCCCGCCCTGAGGAAGCCGACAGCAGGTGAAGGAACACGTGTGATGGTGCGGCTCGGTGACAGGGCTTGCGGGAGGACGCAGTGGACTTCGGGTCTCAGAGGGACGGGGCGCGGTGGGTGGGAGGTGACAGTAGGGTGGTATTTGTGTTAGACATCTGGACACGACCGCTTGGGAGAAATGGCAGATGAGGGACCTGAACCAAGTGCATGAGAAAGTTATGCAACGTCCCTGAGGCGGGGTAGAGCCTGGTGGGTTAAAGAGCTTTACCAGGACTGGCTGGGCTGGAGCAGAGGATGAGGGAGGGTTGGGTGGCTTTGGAGAAGCTGGCACGGGAAGACCCGACAGGCTCATCCGTCTCTGCCCAGGGCGTGACTCCGATTCCAAATCTGATGCTGGGCCATGAGGGATTTTTGAATCGAGTAAGGGCATTATGTGAGTTGTGGTCTAGCAGGGGCCATCAGAAGGTGTGAGCCAGATGAGGCCAGGAGAGAAGCACAGAGGAGTCAGGGACAGCCACAGAGGGCAGGGGAGAGATACCACAGTTAGGGGAAAGCAAGGTGGGCCGGCACCTCTGCTACCAAGGAAGCCACTGAAATATAAATACGCCTCCACTGGAGGCCCTTGAAATGGTGTTGAAGAGTAAAATATAAGCACACAAGTGAAACAATGATATGTGTGTCAAAACATTGTATTCAGGCAGCACTATAAGTACATTTCGTAGAACTAGGCTATTTGGGTTATTGATACATATTTTCAACAAGATGTGTAGTTACTGAAGTTTATGTGACTCTTGTTTAAAAAATACTTGTAAGAGGCACCTGCATATGTTCAGTCAGTTAATCGTTGACTTTGGCTCTGGTCATGATCTCCTGGTTTGTGAGTTCAAGCCCGGTGTTGAGCTCTGTACTGACAGCTCAGTGCCTGAACCCTGCTTCAGATTCTGTGTCTCCCTCTCTCTGCCCCTCCCTCCCTCACACTCTGTCTTCTCTAAAAAATAAACATTAAGAATTACTTGTCATTGGTCAGGGAGTCAAGTCTTAGAGAGGTGCCGGATGGCATGATCCTGTGTGTCTCTGTGCATTTATGGAATGTATGTTAGTGGCTATAGAGGGTGAATAAAACCACGTCCTATTAAAGGAGCATAAGAGAACTCAAGAATTCCTGACAAAAGCAACCAGAGCTCCAGAGAGGGGAGACAATGGATCTCCATGTGGTTTACAAAGAAGGGGAGCTCTAAGTGGGGGAACAGGTGGATGAAAGGAGTGAGGGAGGCTGCATCTCATAACAGAGGACTTGGAGGCACAGCTGGTTGACAGACAGAAACCTCACTATTATCTCTGGAGGGATAGGAAGCCTCCAGTTATGATGCACTCAGCCACAGATCACACACACACGTACACCCCCTAAAAGCAGCTGCCATAGGATAAGGCAATTTGTTTAAATCCCATGTTAAAAAATCTGAAGTAGTTACCTCCAGGTCTACTGGAACAACGTGGAATTTCATCAAGGACCTGGGACTTCTCTCCACCCTGATCTGCAGTGAGTTGGATTTTTAGACCTTTGATGCCTCATTTAGGCAAGATGGCTGCCACAGCCCCAGCATGGAGTCCCAACACCTGTGTATCTAAAGCAGGAGGAAGGAGACACTGGCTGTAGGGAAATAAGTCCTCTCAGAATCTACTGACACACTTCCCTGTGTCCCATCAACTCAGCTGGATGACGTCCCCCTCCCCTCATTAGCCATCATTAAATCGGAAGCTTAGTGTGACTGGCTTCCATGATTACTGGATTTCTCCCTGTGAGAGGAAGGGCTCAACTCCTCTGCACACGTTCAGAGTTTCCTTAAGAAAAAAGAAGAAAGTGCTGGTTGCTAGGCAAAGGATCATGTCTTACAAAAGTCACTGAAGATTTTCTAGGCAAAAGGAAGAATTTGTGAACTTTATTTCTTACCACACAAGGGAGGAGGATGGCTGTTACCAAAAATGAAATCTTGATACTTACAAACTTGATAAATACAAATAAATACAAATATGATAAATACAAAACTGAGTAACTGATTTACCGTTTAGTGAACACCAATGACACACCTGCAGTTTGCGTACACGTCATCTCATTGGCTTCCCCCAGCAACCTGGTGAGCTGAGTGCTATTCGTCCTAATTTTAGAGAGGAGGAAGGAAGGTGGAGAGGTAAGGTCACACAGACACAACCTGAATGAGATACAAACAAAGAAACATCAAGGCAATTGTCCCAAACAGTGGAAGTTCTGGAGATTTTCATGTTCCAGATCTCCGAAAGAACTATCATTTCAATGAGGCAGCATGCATACATTGCCAAAGAAGAAAAAAAAAATAATAACTTAGAATTATAACAGTGGGATCATACATCTATCAAGGGTGTATATGAGAGGTTTTTCCCTCCAAATATATTCAAAACCACTGTTAGCATTAATAACAACAAAAAACACAAAAAACTAGGGTTGTCAGGGAGACGCTGAGTTGGAGTGGGGAGTAGGTCTCTCTGTGTTGTGGAAATAGGCATAGTTTAGGGCTTGAAAAGAGAGAAGAGGAAAAACCCTGAGACTAGGCATGAGGGGAAGTGTGTAGAAGTGTGTAGAATGACGGGAAGTGTGTAGAATGAAGGGAAGTGTGTAGAATGAAGGGAAGTGTGTAGAATGAAGGGGAAGTGTGTAGAATGAAGGAAAGTGTGTAGAATGATGGAAGTGTGTAGAATGACAGGAAGTGTGTAGAATGAGGGGAAGTGCGTAGAATGAAGGGAAGTGTGTAGAATGACGGGAAGTGTGTAGAATGACGGAAAGTGTGTAGAATGAAGGGAAGTGTGTAGAATGACGGGAAGTGTGTAGAATGACGGGAAGTGTGTAGAATGACGGGAAGTGTGTAGAATGATGGGAAGTGTGTAGAATGAAGGGAAGTGTGTAGAATGAGGGGAAGTGTGTAGAATGAAGGGAAGTGTGTAGAATGACGGAAGTGTGTAGAATGACGAGAAGTTTGTAGAATGAGGGGAAGTGTGTAGAATGAGGGGAAGTGTGTAGAATGATGGGAAGTGTGTAGAATGGGTGAATGGATGTGCACATTCTGAGATGATGACTTCAGTGCAGTAGAAACCCTTGAGGAGATGACTTTGTGGGTGAATCAAGCTCCACTTGCCATGCACTGCCAGTGTGCAGGGAAATCAGATGGCAAATCTAGAAAACAACCTAGAGAAGATCAGATTCTACCAGAAGACAGAGTGGTTTTTAGTTTCTGCCACATAAGGACAATTCGAAGGGCAAGAGCCTGAGAATTTTCATGAAAACCCCTGTTTGTACTTCATAGCTCTTGCAAAGACTCACCTTAAGTCAGGTGAGTCCATGTTTAGATTCCTGTGGCCTCCTGTGGGTTCAGACACTGCCAACAAATCACTTTCTTATATTTCTAACATTTGATTATCACACACAAAAACCTGGGCTATATTTACTCCACTTAACTGATACCACTTACATGTTGTATTGTTACAAGAACAACCTTATATGCAAAAAAAAAAAAAAAAAAGAAAGAAATACAAGCATTAAATCGTTCCTCACAATGGCAACAGATAAGAAAAAAAATAAATGTCTATTAATAGGAAATTAATTCAGTAAAATACAAATTACCCACACAATGCGGTTATTAAAATAAACTATGAAGTTCTGTATCTACTGAAATGGAAAGACTTCCCTGATACTGTTTAGTGAGACAGTAAATTCTAAAACAGCCAACAGAGCCTGAATCTACTTATAAAAATAATACACATATAACCTAAATGTCTATAAAACGTAGAACCACGTATGGAAAGGGGCTCATTAAACGGTTATCTGTGGTTTTCCTGGACTGTCAGATGATTCTTGTTCTTGTTTTATGGTTCGGATCTGGTGGGTTCTTTCCTATGGCATGTCCCTCTTTTAGAAAAGCAACACAGCTACTTCTTGTATACAAATGAACTGAAATACACAACCATTATCCATATAAGGATGATCAAACAAAGGAAGCGGCTGATTCACAGGGTCCTGGCCCAGGAGGCTCATTGGTCTCTGACACAAGTCACGGTCCATTACCAGGAAAGGATGCAGGTCCTCCCCATCGGGACGATCACCAAATCAGGGACACGTTCCCTGGCTGTCGTATGAACCACTCATGTGACCGAGCCAAGGCGCCACGCACTCGGCAGCTTCCTCTCTGAGAAGCGGGAGTCACAGACATCAGGCATCGCCCTGGAGCTTCTTGTTGGAAGTCTCCGAAGAGTGCATTTCACCGTGTTTGCTTCTCGATTGCCAGCTGGGCTCTGAACACGTCTTCCCGCTCCTGTGGTGAGGGACGGAGCTGCTTTACTCCCCAACTTTGCAGAAGAAGTTTCTCCTCGAACGATTAAACTTAGAAAAGGAGACATAAACCAGCCATTTGGCAACAAATACCATTCACACTCACAGGTTTGCAAATTATCAAAGAGCCAAGCCAACATAGTGACACAGGTGGTGCTGCAGCCATGACTGCGGGTCAAGGATGACAAGTAACAAAGATTTCAGAGAAGGCTACATGAAAGTGCTAGGACAAGAGGAAGGGACAACTGACGTGCACTTCCGGTTTCCAGTCCATCATGCAAGCAGCGCTGGAGTAAGGGCTCTGTCCTAACAAGTGAAAATATGAACACACTGCAAAATCAACAACTCTTCCTAGGTTCATCAGAGGAGCGAGGTCACAGGGCAGATCACGGACCCCAAAGTCAGAGACAGAGAGGTGGGTATGGAGAAACACAATCTATCTGAGAGGAAAGCAATGACCAGATACCCACACAGGCCAGTATCAGGTGAGACCATTTGGACTGTGACTGACAAGTGGCCGGACGTCAGAGTGGGCAACTTGGAGAGTGAGGCACCCCACAGGACACGGGCTTTGGGGTGTGCATATTGTCAGTTCTGTCCCCCAGGAACAAATTCCCTCCCTCTGTGAGCACAGGAGAAGGAACAAGCGAAAATAAAATAAAAACTTTTGTTTTCCTATTTATCATTACCTAACAAATAATAGCTTGTCAAATAATAATGGCAACAATATGTCAATTACGTGTGTGTGTGTGTGTGTGTGTGTGTATGCACACTCATGTATAAGCAAAATGAATGGCAGCAGTGACACAAGGAAAGGAGAGAGAGACCAGGATTATTTTGTTATCATAAGCTATTCATACCTCCGGTAAAGTGGCCAGCGATATTTAGAGGCAGGATTGGATTAATAGTGAATGTATATTACAAATTCTAGGACAACCACTAAAAAAAAGAGAAAATATATATAGCTGACATACTAAGAAAGGACAGAAAATGGAATCATATAAAATGCTCAGCTACAACCACAAAGGATAGTGAAAGAGTAGAAGACAAAAATATGTACAAAGAACAAGAAATGAATAGAAAACAGAAACAAATATGGTAGGTATTAATCCAACTATATTAGTAATCACGTTGAACATCAATGGTCTAAAAGGACCAATTAAAAGACAGAGATTGTCAAAGTGGATCAAAAAACAAGACCCAGCTATGTGTCACGTTCAAGAAACGCACTTAGAGTATAGAGACATGTAAAAAGGAAGTGGATGGACACAGATATACCATGCCAACACTAATTTCTGAGAAGCAATAGTAGCTATACTAATTTCTGACCTAACACATTTCAAAGTGAGGAAAGGTATTGGGAGACAGAAGGGCAATGCATAACGATAAAGGGTCAATTCTCCGAGAAGACGTAGCAATCCGTGGTGCCTAATAACAGAGCCTTAAACCACAGGAGACAAAAGCTAACAGAATTTCGAGGAGAACCCAATGAATCCACCACCCTGTGACTGTTGGAGATTTGAAAGCTCCTCTTTCAGAAATGGACAGAAAGATAAATTGGTAAACTGGACTTCATTAAAGCTTACAACTTTTGTTCTACAAAACACATGTCAAGAATAAGAAAATATAAGCCTCAGAGTAGGGGGACTTATTTGCAAAAAAAAAAACCCACACATCTGATAAAGGACCATGATCCAAAATATACAAAGAACTTTTAAAACTCAACAATAAGAAAATTAACACCTGATTAAATAATGGGCAAAGACGCATACCGGATCTCTCACAAAGATATGCAAGCGGCAAACCCGCATATGAAACGATGCTCCCCGTTGGATGTCATCAGCAAAATGCAAATTAAAACAACAGTACGACACTCATACACAACTCGGAGAATGGCCCAAATCCAGAACCCTGACAACACCTAATGCTGGCGAGAACATGGAGCAACAGAGCTTCCGCTCATCGCTGGGGGCAATGCAAAATGGTTCAGGCGTTTGGAAGACAGTTTGGCAGCTTCCTATAAAACTAAACACACTCCTACCATATGGCACAGCAATCACACTCCTTGATATTTACCCAAATGGACTGAAATCTTATAAAACCCATGCACAGCTATTTATAGAAACTTTATTCCTCATTTCAAAACTTGGAAGCCACCATGATGTCCTTTAGTAGATGCGTGGATAAAGTGTGGTCCATGCAGGCAATGGATTATTATTCAATGCTGAAGGCAACGACCTGTCGAGTATCCAAAGACGTGAAGGAAGCTGAACGTGCAGAACTGAGGGAGAGAAGCCAGTCTGAGCAGCCTACATACTGTGCGGTTTTGTCTACATGACCTTTTGGAAAAGGCAAAACTATGCGGATAGCCGAAAGACGAACGGATGTCCAGGGCTGCCGGAGAGGAAAGGACGGTGAGGCAGAGCACAGAGGACTCATGGGGCATGGAAACACTCTGCGTGAACCGTAATGACCGGGATGTGTTGTCCCACTCTTGTAAAAACTCATCAAATGGGCAACACCGGGAGGGAACTGTCATGTCAACAATGGACTTGGGTGAGTGCAGTGTGTCGGTGTAGATTCAAACATGGTTCCAAAGGTACCCTCTGCTGGGGGAGCTTGGTAATGGGAGAAGCTTTGCAAAATAACAATAATAATAGAAATAACAAGACTAATGTTACCTGGAGAATTAAAATAAAGTCTAAACACTTGCAAGCCGTCTTACATTTTTCGGTCACTACGACATACTTTGTAAGTAGGAATGACGGAGTGAATACAGGTCTAAAGACCTTCATTGATGCGCAGGTGTACCATCCATACTTCCTGACTAGTGGGTTGAGAGATGATATATTGTATAATTTCTTTATAATGTCTAAACATAATAGAAGCTAACTCCAGGAATAAACCCTCTTACAAAAAATTTTGTTGAAGAGAAAGAAGAATTTATTTCTAGACAATTGCTGGCATTGTGGTAATGTCAAAGAAGTTCCTTTACATCTCTATTCCCAAATTCCTTAGCTCCCCAATCAGGGAGTTGCAGCATCCTTGCTTCTGTGCTCTGTTGTACGAGAAGACCTCGTGCTCCATGAAGACGGAGGGACAGAAGCATGGATGGGGATAACTTGGTTTGTTCAGGAGCAATGCCTAGCTTCCACAGATTTCTGGAAAATTGATTCTTACTGTACTGTATCATAGAGTAATGAATTATCACACATTTAGAGCTTCAAACAATATCCATTTATTGGCTTGCAGTTTTGTGGCTCAGACTTCCGGGCACTGAATGGCTTGGTTCTCTGCCCCGGGCTGAAATAAAGGGGTCTGTCTGTTAGACGGTGTTCTCATCTGTAGTCTTGACAAAGGAAAGGTCCACCCCAATCTAATTTAATATGTTGGCCAAATTCCTACCTTTATGGTCAGAGGTCTGACCTGTCACTGTCATCCTGGGGTCCCTTTCAACAGCTTGCTATTCAGCATCCCTGACCAGAGTACCCACCGTCATCCAGAGACCCTCCCATGATCTGATCTCCCCTCACCCTTCAAATTCTCTCTTGCTCAGAAGAGCCCCATCTGTCACTTGATTAAGTCTGGCCCACCAGGAAGCCTGGGTGGCTCAGTTGGTTAAGTGTCCGACTTCGGCTCAAGTCATGACCTCACAGTTAGTGGGTTTGAGGCCCCACTGGGCTCTGTGCTGACAGCTCAGAGCCTGGAGCTGCTTCAGATTCTGTGTCTCCCTCTCTCTCTCTCTCTGCCCCTCCCTCACTTGCACTCTCTCTCTCTCAAAAATAAAAATTTTATTTTTTTAAAAAAAGTCTGGCCCACCAAGGATAATCTCTCCATGTCAAGGTCACCTGATTTGGCCCTGGGCATCTGCAGAATCCTTTCACTGCGGCAGGTAGATTAGAGTTTAATTGGATAACTGGAGAGAGGTATTCATGCACTCGATGCCGGAAATTCTGAGAATCGTATTAGAATTCTGCCAGCCTCTTTTACCACGTATCTGACTAAATACAATAGTGATATATTAAGAATATTTAATGACTCTAACACCGAATGAATATGCATACCGGCAACTCCCACCCACTGAAAGTACACCAGAAATATGTCAAGTTAAGCTGTGTACTTTAAAAAAAAATAGCCAAAGAAATAAATAAAATGAACCATTTCCACACTGACATGATATTCACCAACAATGGAAATTTCTGTAGCAGATGAAATTTCAGAGAAGACTAATGAAAGGTGAAATGGCTGGTCGTGCCCAGTTCTTTACCCTGCGGTTTTTGACACAACCCAGATGTCCGTGTTGTCTGGAAACCAACTCTTCTTTCTCTCTGACCAGCATGTTTTACAAGAGGGCGGGTCCCTGGGGACTGGCCTTTCTCTCCGGCGCTCGCCCAACGGAGACCTCCCACGGGCTGAATGTGTCGGGCCAGGCGGTAGGTAGGGTGTCTCCGATGTCAACCTTCTTTCCTTCGCTGCCCACCCGCGTCCTCTGGCTCAGCGGTGCCACAGCCCACGTGCACGCTGCTCGGGCCAGCAAGCGAGGTACCTTCACACCCCCTTATGCACAAGGAAAGAAGCCATTTTACAAAGTGGCGACTGGGGCTCTGAGAAGTGACTTCACCAAAGTGACAGGTCTACCAACTTCTAGGGCTAGATCCAAACAGGACTTCCACAGCAGACAGAGTTTTCATCCCCCGTTTACGAGAGTTAGATCTGAAAAGGAGTGCAGGTATTTGCAAACACATCAAGCTTCTCACATTGAAAGAAAACAATCCAGTCACAAAATTGTGACATAAAATGTTTTCTATAAATGTAACAAATCATATCAAATCATATCAAATTCATCAAAATTAAGGGCACCTGGGTGGCTCAGTCTGTTAAGCGTCTGACTTTGGCTCAGGTCATGATCTCCCGGTTTGTGAGTTCAAGCCCTGCATCAGGCTCTGTGCTGACAGCTCGAAGCCTGGAGCTGCTTCAGATTCAGTGTCTTCCCTTCTCTCTACCCCTCTCCTGCTCCCTCTCTCTCTCTCTCTCTCTCTCTCTCTCTCAAAAATATATAAACATTAAAAAAATAAATACTGATCTTCTTCTCATATCTTGGCTCCCAGAGAACACACACCCTTTAACGTCAGTATTGCTCTCCAGCTCAGCTAGTAACACACAGCATTTTCAGTGTTGGAGACGGCTGGCGGAGGTGAAGTCACATCCATCACGTGACATTTTAGGATGAGTTTGGGGTTTTACAATAATTTATTTCTTATAGTTTTTTTAAATTTATTTATTTTGAGAGAGAGAGAGAGACACAGCACAAGTGGGAGAGGGGCAGAGAGAAAGGAAGAGAGAGAGAATCCCAAGCAGGCTCCACACTGTCAGCGCAGACGCTGATGCAGGGCTGGATGCCACGAAACTGTGAGATCAGAACCTGAGCTGAAACCGGAAGTCAGACACTTAACCAACTGAGCCACCCAGATGCCCCTACAATGCATTAATTCTTGACTGATTTTTTTTTCTGGCTGGAAAGTTATACATTTTCTTTTTTTTAAATTTTTTTAATGTTTATTTATTTTTGGACAAGAAAGAGAGAGAGAGAGAGCACAAGCAGTGGAGGGGCAGACAGAGAGGGAGACAGAATTGGAAGCAGGCTCTAGGCTCTGAGCTGTCAGCACAGAGCCCAACGTGGGGCTCGAACCCATGAACCCTGAGATCGTGACCTGAGTGAAGTCTGAGCTTCACCAACTAAGCCACCCAGACAGTCCTACATTTTCTCTTTCTGATGCCTTGGGGGGAGGGGTGGCATGGCCTTGTAGCCCTTCCCCCACTGCGGGATTTTAAGTCTTATTTCATAGGAGAAAAAGCTAAGCCGGGCAGTTAAGTGACTCCACGTCTGCGTAAAGGCGGTCAGGGTGGGGGCAGGGGCAGCCCCGGTTCCTGGCCTCCAGCGCGCGTCGCGGCGCACCAGCCTCTCCAAGGTCCAGAGTCTGGAGCGTCTCTCCCGGCTTCGGGCGGCCCCAAGCAGATGGGCAGTTTCAACCCCGTAGCATTTAAGACCCCGTCAGCAGCAACGCTTTGCGACCTTTCGTGGGAGGAAACAGACGACGTGAAAGGTCGTGGAGCCCGTCGGCAGCTGCTCACAGGAAGAGACTGCGTTTCAGCCCCAGGTGTGCGGGCACCGAAGGAGGGGTCCCGGTGCGCAAACGCATCATTGCCTAGTGTTTCCTGCTCAGATCTGCGTGCACTCATCCCTGGAGCGGCTGGTCACTTCCGTGTTGAGGATGACCTTAAAGGGAATGAATGATTCAAGCAGAAAAGAGGTGATGGTCCAGATTCGTAGCATGATTACTGAAATCTACATTTATCAGCAACATAATTATATCATAAAAATTCTCTCCTCCTTTCTACTTCCTGCCTAAATTACACTGAGTCATCATTTATAATTTTGAGTCATACATTTTATGAGAAATGAACGTGTATACCGCAAAACCAAACAGAAAGTGTCTCTGGAAGGTGGGTAGAAAAGGAAACTCTATTAGTAACGGGAAAGAACCCACATGACTTCCGCACGGAAGCCTAGAAATAGTTGGTGAAAGAAAATCCTGTCACCTTCAAAACCACAAAGCCGCGCGGCAGCCAGGTTGGCCCGGGGCTTGCCACCAAGTGCGCCTCACACCGGGACTGTCCTCTTAGAGGACACTCACTCCAGACACTCAGTACTTCATCGATAAAACCTCAGTGGTACGTAGTTCATAGATGCGCCACGACGATCTGTGAGCTTCCTTCTAGAAAAGTTCCAGACTCCTGGGTGCTGTATGTGATAACGAAATAATCACGCTGCCTCTTAAAATTCTG